>JAPMOQ010043853.1:1342364-1383810 GCA_026543055.1 Argiope trifasciata | reverse complement strand
ATATATATATATATATATATATATATATATATATATATATATTGCACTTTAAAAATTATCACTAATTTTTGTAAGAGAATTTTTTTTTTTTTTTGAAAATTATCTTGAAAAAACTTTAAAATCTAGCTTATTTTTTTATTAATTAATATTTCAAAAAATAGTTCAAAAGTGCACACTCCCACTTCCCATAATATACCTTCATCAAATTTGGTCGTACTAAGTCAAACAGTCCAATTTGTAAAACGCCAACACACGCATTTATATTTATAATTAGTAAAATTATATAATAAAAAAAAATTAGTCAAATCCTCGTGATATAATTTTTTTTACGCTTGCAGTTCTTTTTTTTTTGTGTGTGTGTGTGTAAGTATACGAGAGGATACAACGAAGAATAACAAAGACTTGTTGAGAGAAAAGAAAATTGACACGGTACTTTATTTTATTTTATTCAAGACTTGAAGAGATGACCTGTGATTTACCACCTTGCAACTTTCGCCTTTTAAGGCTTCGGAGTGTTAACAGAATCCTTTCACATTTTTATCTGATAAAACTGGTCATTTTTAAGGTTTCTCTGTGAACTGCAGAAGACTAAAACCGTATGCATTTTTATTTGTGATTGGTTTCTTCCCCTTTTAAATAACAGAGACAATTATCTTTTCAGAAAGTTCACTTTTCTAAATATAAAACTGAATATTATAGTTTTTTTTTAAAGATATATTTCGTTTAATTGTTCATAGAAATTAATTTATAGGATATAGTGATCACATGCGATTTATTTCTGCGCATCATTTTGCATATGACAGATCAAAACTTCAAAATGAGTTGATCAATTGACATCTAACGTATTAAAACATTTTTTAAGCGTGAAATTTTATTTATTTCTTTTGATATACTGTCCAGAAATAAAATTCCAGTATAAATTAACCACTTCGCATACAATGACGTGTTTGAGAAGCGCATAGGATTATTGAAATTTCAGATGTGATCATTGTAGGTAAAAGGGTTAATTTGACTGTTTCTTTGGTCCCTTGAATTTTCTGTTAAAAACCAATTCTAAACTTTATAAAAATGTTTTTCCCTTATAATTCATACATTTTTTTTTATTTAAAATTTGAAATACTTTTCTGCATTGTTTTTATTTGTTTAATACATTCATATTTGGGCATTTAACAGTAACTAAATATTTTTTTTATCTATAAATTTTATTCTTTAAAAAAAAATTGCACTGTGTATTTTGAAGTGTTATCTATAATATTATGGTACTCAAAGCTATATATGCTGTTTGTTAATTGCATACATTTAGTTGTATAAAACTTATTTATTACTTTTTTAATGTTTATTATTTTTAAACAAAGTAATTTTAATTATTATTACATTTTTTATCAGATTTACTTATTGATTAGCTATTAGTCATTATTATTTATTAACATTATTTAATACTGAAGAATAAATTTTTGCTCCGATTTTTAGATTTAAAATTACCAAACTTTTTCGCTATATTTATTTTGAGACAGAGTTTTTCTTCGTTCAAAAAGCCAAACTTTTATTGTAGACTCATTAATCCAACCCACTGTATATTTATTTTTAACGCAAAATTCTGAAAATTACTGTTAATGTTAAAAATTGTAAATGGAAGAAAATAGTAAATTCTTAGTGAGAACCGCACACATTTAACTACTGAAATATGAGAGTTACGAATTTAATAAAAATGTGGAACAGGAAAAAAAAAGATCCATTAGGAACGAAATGTGGTGAAGCATCTGTCAAAATGATTGTAGTTAGCCACCCTGTGATTTATGAGCTATTGAGATAGATCTATCCACTTTTCTCCGTAAGTGAGAATGATAGCTTATTTGTTTCCCAGGGGAACATCTCTCATAACATTCCACAATATGTGTTAGATGATATTGGTTTTAGAGATAGTGGTGGCCAATAGATATGCTGAAAGTTTCCAGCTTAAAGCCAGATTCTCATTGCGACAATCTGATCTAATGTAATATGCATTAAAAAAATTGGACTACATAGAAAGAAATCATCTATGCTTTCATAGGAGTAAGAAACATATTGCTCAGTCAGTCATCATTTCTGCAACTGCAGTTGCTCAATATGGTTCCGGTTCCGATGGCTTGCATTTCAGTTTGCCCATTAATCATGTGCCTTTCCCATTACCAGTACAGTTCCATCTATCTTATCGATGATATTCCCCTACATCATCTCGATTATATTTTCAGCCATTTTTCATCACTGACTTCTGAGATTTGATTGCATTGCCATCTAGTGTGTGACTTTAGATCGAAGAGGCATCCATAAAGCAATAAATCCAAATTCAATTTTCACACATTTGAATCCCCCGAAAACCATTCTTTGCAATCAATTATTGATTTGGTCTGGGTAAAGGCAACCATGTAGCAGGCATCTTTATGTATACCCTCACACGATGCATGCAAATTTTGAGCAAAAGTGTGATGAAGTAAGCAATTACATATGTTATCTTGAAGATGCATAATGGATCATGTAGTGTCGATTTTGAAATTGATTACTGGTTAAAGACTTGCTGACAAAAAAAAAATCAATCAAACTGATTGAAAAAATACTTATTTACTATTCAGCAATTTTTTAAAAAAAATTTCTGTGTGTGTAGGAATTGTTTTCGGTGTGAAGATGAAAATCCTTTCTACAAATTAGACTTTAAAAAATAATATCAAAACACTATTATATAAATGCACCACCCTTGGAAACTCTCAAGATTGGTGTCTGGGACATATATACTGAGAAGTGTTAAAAGAAAAAAAAAATTTGTAATCATATTGTTCTACAGTCGAAAAGATGCAAATTGGTAAATGATGAAAAACTAAAGGAATTATTTGATATCTTTCAATATTAGAGATGCAGTCCCAAAATCAATAAAAGTGTCTAAACTTGCTTTTTTTGTTTTCACTCTCTCTGTCTGTTTATTATAGCATTAGTTGTTACGTATTCAACTTCTTAAGAGATATAAAATTTACTTTATGAAATGTGATTTTCAACTCCCACTTACACATTCCCTTTACACTAAGCAAAAAGGACATGGAATTAGTTAAATATGAAGTTTTAAATTCTTAATTATTTTCATAACCATTATTACACATTTTCTTAATGAATTACAAAGATTCGAAATAATATTACATGCAGAACAAAATATTATTTGGATCTAAAAGAATTATCAAATTCACTTATTCGTATTTATCTATGATGTTAAAGTGCAAAACTAAATTCCAAAAATAAAATACCATTTTTCAATGAAGAACGAATTGCATAAATTAAAGATAGATAGTTATATAAAAAAAATAAGAAAGCATTGAAAGTTCTTTAAGCATTAGGTATTAAAAAGTCTTCCAGTATTTTGAATTTTTTTTGTTTTCCGTTTTATTCTTAATTCTAATCAGATGATGCTTGGAAATTTGATTTTTAAAAGAATGCGAGTCTAACAGATCTAACACCCCATGCTGACTGAGAAAAAAAAAACCATGTAAAGATCAAAATTATTTTATGGATATATCAGTTCCATAAAATCAGTAAAATGCATTGAAAAATTGTTTCTGCAAGATCTTGCCAAATTGTTCTATTTTAGATTATTAATTATAATAAACAAAGTACATAGGTGATACTAGAATGATTTTTTAAAATTATTTTGAAATCTACTGTTCAACAGTTTTTAAAATTAGTATTCGCAAAGTCCATGTTCAAAGCCATAACAACAAATCATTAGATAATAGATTTATTTGAAAGAAAATACTTTAGAAAATTGGCCTTTAGACAAATTTTAAAAACCAGTAAGTCATTTGCAAAGATAAAGCCATTCAGAAATTTCGAACTATAATACTTTGGAATATTCCTACCTTAAATAATATTGAAACCATATACATTTATCTTTTAACTAGAATTTTCGTTGGCTTAAATACATTAACCCTTTCAATTCGGAAAGAAAATTCGATGCGTAATAATTCACTTAATACATGATCCTGTTTACAACACCAAAAAAAAAAATACAATTGTTTTCTTGAAAAATGAATCTACAACTTTTGAGCATTCTGAAGAATTATTAACAATCAAAATCAATAAATAAAATGCCAATTTTATCACTTTGTCTATTTTTACATTTCATTCTTTGCTAACGAATGAAAATTTCTAGTTTTGTAATGTAATGCCGTAAACAAAATTGAAATTTTTTAGGTTAATTTAATCTTTTACTATCATAACTCAACTATTTTAATTCATAGACAAGATAAAGCGTGGTAATTATTGTGACTATTGGAAACTAAAAATCAATTAAGTAAATTATCATTTATCTTTATTTTTACTTTGGATGGAATGTGTGAGCGAAAGTTACAAACTCAATTTCAATCAAACACACACAAAACAATTTACTTATTTCATTTCTCTATTTAATAAAATGAACACTAAACTGCTAATTCTGCTGTAAATAATAATGAAAAATCTAAAAATTAAAAAAAAAGCAGGCAAATTATCTATATGTAGGAACGAAAGATATCAATAAATATTTATCTTTACCCCTCGCATCTTATTTCTCATCATTTATGGGGTACAGCGAGATGGAAAAAATAAGATGTAGTTTTTTTCCCCCCTGATTCACCCTTTACACCCATTTGATACACCAATGGATTAATATGTACTCCAGGATTCTACACAGCATACTTCTAGCAGCACCAATGTAGATAAAAATGCTCACGGATTTAAATGTAAAGTACCCAGGTCGAATTTCCAGCGGTATCGATCTTGAATTCGTTATCTTCCAGAGCTGTGCCCCAACAACTCAGAATTTTTCTTCACAACCAAATATTGATCGAATAAGCACTTTTTTCCCCTTGTAATATTTAGATTGCAATTTCTATATTTATTTACATACAAATACGTGAACGCATGTATGCATATATATATTTATTAGCCTTTTGTGTTCCTCGTTTAATTCTTTTTTTAAAATTATTCTGTTCATTAAATTTTGTCTGGTTTCAAATTTGTTTTTTTTTTCTTTTAAAAATCCTATTTTGATCTTATTTCTTTCTTTTTTAATTATTCTGTTCTCAGAGACCAATTTGGTCTAACTGGTGCCGGGGACAAAATCTTCTTTAGGGCCCCCTCTGTCTTTTTTGTCTTTGAAAAGCAATGTTAAGAAAGTTAATTAAAAAAGAAACTTAAAACATAAACTTTTTATTCAATTTGCCGCCTCCCCTCCTCTGATATGGGGGCCAGACAATTGCCCAGTTGCCGTCTATCTGATCCTTTCATTTAGTTTCTTGTTTCAAATTTATGCCTTTTATTTATTTATTTTCTTTTGAAAATATTAGCTGGTCATATTTTTTCACCTTCCACTTCATATAATTCAACTTATTAAATGCTTCATGTGAAAAATTATGTATTATTTATGTTTTTCTTTTAAGTATTATGTGTTTTATAACTTTTTTTTGTATTTTCATGTATTGTATCTTTTTCTCTTGATTCGTAATTTTATGTAAACATATTTTAGCTGCTGCATGGACGGATAAAAGAAACCTTTGGAATTTTAACTTCGATTTATTTCACTACAGGCGGCATTGTATATACAAGAAACGATAATAAAAACGACGTCCGTTTACATTACGATACAAGTGCAAAAAGAGACATAAACTTTTCCCTTCAATATTTTTACCATGAGATTTTAATAGGGATTTTCTCTACACGTGCCGTCTTAGAAAAGTGAATCTTAGGCATCTTTAAAAAGATGTTATAAGAATTAGGAATTTTTATCCTTTCACTCGGATTGTGAAATAATCAGTTTTTGGGAACGCGAATCGAAGTAATTGAATAAAAAGTGATAATTGGATTTGGAAATAAGAGAATATTTTAGAATGAAGTTAATATGGGATAAATTAAGATATAAATTAAAAAAATGAATTGGGTTTTAAATTAGATTTTAAAATATCATTTCATATATTACTTGTATCTTTTCCACTAGGAACTTCTTTCCATTTTTTAATGAATAATTAATTATATTTGTAAATCTTATGTTATACTGGGACACAAGAAGTCAATAGAAAAAGGTTCATCAAAGCCTTTTCTAATGTTATCATTTTCTGTTATTTATTTTCCAATGAATAATTAAATATTATCATTTCAAACAAACACATATAAAATACTTGCTTGTTATAATGAAAGTTGTTTGAAAAACAGATTTAGATATCTACTATAAAAATAATATTGAGCTTATTTTTCGTATTCAGCAGATGCTTAATTTTTTTCCCTTGTTTTCTGTTCTTTCCTGAAAACTGGATCGGATTAAGACCTTTAGGAAAAATCTTAAGCAATTTAAATTTCGGAGATCTTTTTTCCTTACAAACTTTCTAAACAAATATTTTTTTACTATTTTACTGTAATCTTTATTTAAGTAGTTTTGAGAAGCACATTTTGACTAATTGAAATAGCAAAACACCTAGTTGCTGATTTACTTTCTAAAAATCACGTATCAAAAATTGAACAACTGATATTAAAAAGTAATTTTATACAAAAGAGTTTAAAAAATGGGAAAGCAAATCCAAATTACATTTCATTCTAGGATCAAATATTAAAAAAAAAAATGAAACAGCATAGGTTTTATTATTATTTTTTTTTAGAATTAAAAATAAAAAACATAATATAAAACTGGCAAATGATTATTGATTAGGAATGTTATAGTAATAATGTTCCAAAATTGATTTAAACGATATTTGTTTTTATATGAATAAGTTTGATAATAAGTAGTTTGATAAATAATTTTTAAATACTGCAAAAGAAGAGAAAAAAAGATATTCAGGTCTTCTAAAGTTGTGAGGTTCCTGACTATTGCCTATCTAGTAACTTCGCCCTACCTACACAGAACAGTTTAAAGTTTTTTTTCACCATCAAAATATCTTTCGTACAATTTCTTGGAAAACTCTCATTTTAATCATTCTATTTTTCCCATCTCTTTCTCTCTATGGCATACTAGATCAAACTTATTCTTTCACAAAACCACGCCCAATCAGTTTCAAAAGCATTCTGTTCAATTTTAAAAGATTCTGATTACAAGAAATTTGATAAATTACTTGAAATATCGGGAAAAAATCATTTGGTCTCAAAGCTTCTGAAGTTGTGAGGCCCTTAGGCAATTGCCTACTTTGCCTATCTAGTAACACTCCTTATCTGAACAAGAGAGTTTAAAGATTTTCCACACCACCCAAATATATTTTGCGCACGTTTCTTGGGAAACTGTCACTTTAAATAACTCTGTTTTTCTCTTTATCTTTCTCTTCATGGCAAGTTGGATCAAAGTTATTCTTTCACTAAAACGTGCCCGATCAATTTTAAAAGCGTCTTTCTTTTCCCCTTCAATGCCCCACGACCTCTTCTTGAATCGCCGATTTTCCACAATTCGGGAGCAGAGAAAGTGGATTTTCCCGCAGCTGCTTGGTTCTCTCCTTCAGCCGCGAGATGGCTCTTCCGGAGCCACTCCAGAAAAATTGGATTTCTAAAAATAGCTCCTCTCTATCTTTGACATTTCCCCGACTTTCCCGATTTAGATCACCCTTCTCGTACGTTAGGCACGTGTTCGGAATTGGCGGGAAAGCAGTATTTGGTGAATTTTCCAACCGCCAAGGGATTATCGAACGATTCACAAGCATAACATCGAAATTGCTGTAGGTCACTTACTTGCGCAATCGTACGTATGGCAGGGGCGTGGACTTGTTCCAGTTTTTTGGCTCTCTCTGAGTTTAAAATATGGACAGTATGATAATATGTGAATTCAGTCGAATGGAATGGATGGAACCCTGTTCCATTTCTTTGGGTGATTGATTATGAAACCGATACTTTTTGGGAGTTGGTACTTCTGGCAGTCAAAATATAGCAACCATTTATGCAGTTCAGTAAGTACAGCAATAGGCAAGATGAATAACCCTTCATTACCTATCACGTATTCCATTCTCTAGGATTCTTGCAGGAGATCAAATTACAACAATGTATCTCTTCTTTTTCTTGCACTTTACCAACTTCGGTAGGTTGATTAGCTGTATCTCTTTTATTCAGATACAGAAATTGGACTATTTTGAAAAAAAGAAGAAAAAAAAAAGATACCCAAGTTTAATTTTCTATATTTACAACGAATTAACTTTAAAAAGCTTTTATCACTGATGGGTTTGTTTAATTTGTAGATTTGTTATGAAATGAATAACTGCGGGCAGCCAGCCTTGCAATTTAAAAAAAAAACATATCTACAAAATTCACAGTTTTCTTAAGAAAACAAATTCTCAGTCAACAAATTTCCACACCACACTAAAGCATTAACGGAAAATTTACACTCATATTCTCAAAAACTAAGTCTCAGCAGCCAGTGTCACATTTGAGATTTGACACTCTGCCAAAAGACCTCGTCTTCCAAGATTAAACATTGCAATTTGATAACACTTACATAATAAAAGGAGAAAATGTTTAATAGGGAACATTTTAGATTACTCGTATACATTCTTCATTTCTATTTAAAATAAAGAGATAGATTAAAACCGAATGTCGGAGAACTTGAGATGCTCATTGTTTTGGAAAGCTGTTCAAGATTTTCATCGAGTTAATGAACTAAGAACTTTTCATGTGCTATAAGTATTTAATTAATTTCATTATGGTTTTATTTTAATATGTTTCTGTCATGTTAACATTTTAAAACTACAAATGCGTAAAAAAATGGGAAGTCATTAGTAGGGAATCTACTCATTTAGAATAAAAGCAAATTTGTGGCAAACAGCAGTCTTTATTCTTGCTTATTATTTTCAAATATATAATATTAGAAATTCTCTCTACTTGATTTTTATGTCGAAAGTGACATAAAAAGTGAGGAAAAATGGCTGTATTTAATTCAAAAATATTTATTGAGCTTATCAAAGTTCACACAGAAACCCAAAGCATAAAAATAACATTTATTCTGAGTTTTTATATCGAGGACTGTTAATACATGCTAAAGACCCCCATTTCGACTTCCCGTTGTCTTTACGGATATAGTCTTAAATCTGCTATCTGATCCATTGTAGTACTACCCCCACCTGTGGATGTCGATCTGGAGCTTCCCGCAAATTGTTGGTAAAATGAGCAGATATCAAAGAACCCTGGAAAACCACAAGGGAGGGGTAAAAGGACAAAAATCACCAAACTCAGAGTGTGCACGGGACATCAGAACGGGGCTTAAAAGGAGTTGCCAGGAGTCAGGCAATTTCACCCTTTGCAATGTAAACCAAAGCCATATCAAAATGCTAAACATAATTAAACTCATAATCACTCGAATGTGGCAATGGCACAAACCTGGTATTTATTCCAAAACTACAATTTAAAGGAAGCCTATGTTCTCTTATTCTCACATATTTGCTGCCCCAATTTTTTGTATTCTCTCCTATAAGAAATTAAGGGTCATGGATATTTCATAGAAATCTCGATTACAAGAACGGAAAATCCTTGATTTAAGAATCTAATCCATGAGATAAGCAATCTGTTTCACCGTGAATCTGCAGAGTACCGAACATCCAATTTTTTGGTATAATATGGAAATTTGGAGAAAGAATACCCGTTTTGATGTCATTATACTTGATTTTGATTCAAAGTTAGGAGTTTCATTTTAAAATAATCCCTTTGCTCCTTTAAAATGATATAGTAATCTAAACTGAACCTATATGGAAATCTACTCTTGATCAAAACTACCTCATCTTTCTCGCATTAGAACTGAGCAATTGCTGACGTTTATTTGTTACTAGGCGCCTTTGGCGACCAGATGATTCGTCATGAGTAATGCGTTCCAAAATTTTCAATTAAATCACATATTCATTAGACAAAATTTAAGAAATAGTTAAAGTTAAAAGATTCAGTTATTACTAGTTAAAGAGTCGGTAACTTTATTCGGAAAAACGTTTTGAGTTTAATGCTCTAATAATTTATCGGTTATATTTCGAAAATATTAAAAATGTTTTTTTTCGGTGATATTGCCAAAATGTTAATTATGTTTTTTAAAGAAAGCGAAAAAGAAAAAAAATTATTGAATTATTGATACAAATATTGCAAACGATTATAGAAATATGCCATTAAGTCGGGATTTCAATGCATATCCTGTATAAATTCAATCAGGTTTACTGTAAATAAAGATAATTTATGGAATTAATGATATAGATATTGCAAACGATCATAGAAACCTTTGCTTTGCATTTATTTTTTTAGAAAATATCACATTTATATATATTATTTATTTTATCCAGTCACGTGCTAAAAGTTGCATATCTTTAGATTTGATTTGCGATGATAGTTGTTTTTTTATTTGAACTTCCGGCATTGTTTTATTTTATTTTATTCAGTCACGTGCTAAAAAAACATGGTTAAAATATTTCTTTAAAAATTCGTTAAAAATAGAAGCTTAAGTTATACATTAAAACACTGCTTCCATTAGAAAGCTAATTTTTTTTATCTTTAAATTGATGTAAAAATCATGTTTGTGCGATAATATTTTGGGAAATTATAGCGGAAAAACGTCGAAATTTCGCTTAAATTTTAATTAATTCCAATTCTAATTAAAAATTCGAAAAAAGGTGCACATTCCCGACCTCCAAGGTATACATATGAAAGATTTGGTAGCTGTAGGTCCAACGGTCTGGTCTGTAGAGCGCTAACACACACACACATTGAACTTTATTATAAGTATAGATATGTCAGTCTGAGAATTCCTGCTACTCTAAAATATCTGTTGAGACTGTCTAATAAAGGAATAGTTTATTGAAAAGCTTGAAAATAAGAATCTAGTTTACATATGTGACTAACCTTTAAAATAAGGGAAGAAAACAACAATAGATTAAAATTCCTGGTGAATAAACCTCTATTCCTAATTAATAAAGTCTACCTTGATTATCTGACGCAGTTGTGAAAAGATGATAGTACTATGCCCTTTCCAAAAAAATATGACGGCGGCAACTTATACTGTGTAGTATTCGTATGAGGCTAAGTATAAACTAATAAGCACAGTTCTACTATTTGTATTTGATATATGTTAAAAGATCCAAAACATCTCTTAGTTTTTGATGGGTGGATAAAAAATATATATATATGAAACCTGATGAATGATGAAGGCAGTTTTACTAAGAGTTGGTGCTCTGGGGTGAATATTATAATTGTGTGAAGTATTGTGAATCTTTTACTTACAATTTGATATTATTTGAATAAATTTATTTCTCCTGAGATTTCTTTGCTGGAAACTTGCTGCAATAGTGTCCGAATAGGGACGCTGTTTTGGCTATTAAAATGATACAGGATGAATTCGGGCTAACGAGACAACGTGGGAGTTTAGATGAACTAAATATTATTAGTCAAGTATTAAGAGTTGATGGAAAATCCGTGTATCGTTAACTATTGAAAGTAACAGGTTTTTATTTTGGTAAGAGTTGAGGAAACATCGCATATTTGAGAGGTGCTGCAATATTTCTCGTTTTTACTCTCCCGTATACTCTCTTAGTATAGGGAAAATACATTAATCATCAAAAAATTCGAACGCGAAATTTCTATCAAACTCCACATTTTAGGCTAACCCCGAGTTCAAAAAAAAAAATTTTTTTTGACATTAAATCTGTGTATTTTTTTGTCACAAAGATAATACCGAAAGGCTTTGAACATGACAGATGCTATTTGATATAAAGTCTTTTACACTAAATTTGCAGATTTCTATGAAATTTCGAGCAAAATCCGTTCAGAGGAAGCCTGTTATATTTAATAATAATTTAACGTGATAGCTACCAAAAAAAAAGAGCGTCAGATAGAAAAATTTCGGTACACAAAATTAACATCTACAGTCTAGAGCCCTATGAAATTTTTAGCCAAATCTAACAAGGGATTTACCACCTGTTTCAGAAACATGTTAACACGATAACTCAAAAACCCAAAGACAAATACATCAAATCTGGTATGTGATTTTGTGATTGCAGTTTTTATGTCAATTTTTTGTACCATTCAATTGGGAAAAACGAATCTAAAACACAAATTTGATTTAACAGTATACCAAGCATTAATCAGCAAATAATCACCAAAGATCACAAGATAGATTCAATAAAAATGTTAAATTCACGCCAAAGGTGAATATTTCATAAATATTGCATGCCAGTGTCGTAGACGTTAGTTCTCTTGGATAGCAGCTTCGTTAGAGTATATGTCAGAAATTTTGTAGACCATGCATATTTGTTTATATGATTACTAAAACAAATTGTGAATACATCGCAACTGCTTCTATATGATTTTAAATTAGTAAAGCATTTAGTGGAGTATCTTTTATTTAATTCATAGTTTATTTAGAAGAATCGACTTATTTGAAACACACTGGATCTATCAAGCGAAATCTGTAATTATACTACTAGCCTTGGCAACTGAAACTTTGCTCTGATAATGCTTTTCTACATATGGGATCCCCAATGACTTTTAGCAGTCGATGATAATAACATTGCTGGCTTCCATGTTAGCATTTGATTTAGGTGTTCAGTTTCGGTACCAATAATTGCTTTCGCCTTGACACAAATCACATACATTCGTAACAATTATTGTTTTATTTGTACTATTTGTTTTGAATTAATCACATTCGTTTAATGCAGTTTTTTTTTTCTTCTTTTTTTTTAAGAACATCCTCGAAAAGGCCTTTTATAAACGCAGTAATTTAACACATGATCTCTGAACCGTGTCTAAGCGTATATATTTACTGCTGGTTTTCCGAATCCTAAAGTAGTACTGATCTATTTCAGTATCTAAATTATGTATATATATTTAAATCAAGTAAAAGTAAGACATAATACAAACTTCCATGCATGGGTAAACATATTTATAAAAGCAAGAAGTAGTAATAGAAAACAAGTTTGAAACTAATACCA
Source organism: Argiope trifasciata (assembly GCA_026543055.1). Taxonomy (NCBI): domain Eukaryota; kingdom Metazoa; phylum Arthropoda; class Arachnida; order Araneae; family Araneidae; genus Argiope; species Argiope trifasciata. The sequence continues at coordinate 1,370,893 of JAPMOQ010043853.1, read as the reverse complement.
GTGGCAGCTAGACAATTTAGAAATTCGTAGTGCTTGCTGTAAAAAGTATTTTTCAAAAGACTGTAACTTAAAAAAGAAAAAATATATATCTTATTCATAAGTATCATAAGATTCTTTATTTCTAATCCGTGTCTGAAATTTACTTAAACATTTCAAATATCTTAAATGATATGACATAAATTAATATAATATCAACAGAAAATTATTTGAATTTTAAAGTTACAATGCAACTGATAAAATTATCAAGATTTTTCAGATTCTTTTCCTTTTTTTTTCCCTGACTTCCTTTCCTTCGAATACATCTTCATCCATTTAACTTGATAACGCTCTTTCAAAAGTTGATAAAGAGGGATGACTTTAATTTTCAAATCAACCAATCAGTTACGTGCGTAATTGGCTTTCGTAGGCTGTACATAGTATCGACGCGACCTATATCCCAGTACTTCGCATTCTTGTTCATTCATTTCCTATCTGAATTCACATATTTATCGCTTTTAATCTTCTACTTTGCATGTCGAAGTCTCAAAGAGGAAAAGCTAAAAAATTCCTTTAAAAAATTAACTTTTAAAGATAAGATCATAGGGTCCTCAATTCTGTAACTGTAATGGACGAGCACCAGTTAAATAAACAAACTCAATTTATGACTAATGATTTTTTAAGATTTACGGCCGCCAGAAATAAAAATGTGCATATCAATATTTAAAAAATTATTTGATTCGAAGGAATAAGATAATGAAGTAGTTATTTCTTTCCTCAGGGAAAGCTTCACCTCATATTCAATAAAAAGTAATCTCTTTTTTTCTTTATTTTATGTAAACATAAGCTTTGTTTGAAAAGTTAAAAAACAATGAAAAGCAACAAAAAATATTATGATTTTTTTTATTTCGACAAAACTTTGGAATTTGTTTCTGTAATTAAGGCCATTTAAATGGCATACTTTCATTACCTTAAAATAATAAATAAAGTATTTTTTATACGAGCAATTATGCTCATTTGGGGGGGAAAAATTAGCCCTTAAATTAAGCCTTTCGCCATTTGCAACTTATAATTTCTTATTAAAATAAAAAAAGAGAAAAGCTATTAAAATCTGATAAAGTTTGCCGGGAAAAAAAGGAAACTCGAAAAAGGGTGATTTATATATATTCTTTGTTAATGATGTATTGTATGAAAAATACTGAAATTCAATACCTAAAACTTAACGCATTTCGCATGATCACACGTGTTATAGATTAGTATAACAATGAAAAAGAACAGTTTTATATAAAGAATTATTAGTAGCCTTTGCCGGTTTCCTGGCTTAGGAGTAGCGCGTCTTCCCCACACTATGGGCGTCCCGGGTTCTGGCATGGTTGTTCTCTTGTGTTCTATACATGAGATGTATGAATGAGACCTCCGAGTAAAAAGAGATTGTGCAAGTGACTGCGTGTGTGTGCTATCTTCATTTGAGCTGGAAGTCAGACTTCTGCCTTTGGGTGCTCAGGCGTCTTTACCCTCAAAAGCTACTGCATTTCCTTTCCATGTTAATACGGACATGACATTATCATCACCATTAGTGGCCTTTAATAACCAGCCATTTTAGCTGGAATATAGTTTTGTTTAAATTAATTTAAATCGGTTTAGATATAATTTTGTGTTTACGACTTCGTCAAATTGTGTGATATTGAAGTCTTATTATTTTAACAGTCTTTTATAAATTCCGCCCATTGTATATCTGTCTTATGGAGACCAATCCCACAGTATAATAGAGCTATTAAAAACGTAAATGTGCGGTTCATCTATCTTATAAATTTCACGACATTGTAACTTCATTTTTTTATTCGTCTTGTCAAACTTACGTCAAACAGAATCCATCTTCTTTAGCATTCAACAATGGAAGAAAATTTCACTATTAAATATTTGAAAAAAACAATTTATAACAATGAAAACAGTTTCAGTTTCAAAGCAATATTGTAATCTATAGTTGGAAATTAGACAAAAAATAATAATAAATTTTTTAAAAACTTGCTTAAATCCAGGAAAACTTTGCACTATTTTAAAATTGGTTTCATTAAAAAGACTGCTTCTTTTAAACTTTGAAATGGTATAAAATATATTTTATGTAACAAAATTAAAAAAGTTATGGAGCAAAAACGACAAAATCCAACTTAATTTTTAATTAATTTTTCTAAAAATTTCTCAAAAATTATTTTGAAGTGCACATTTTTGCTCTCCAAGACATAAACGTGTCGAATTTGGTAAGTGTAAGAATCACACACACACATTCATCCTTATTATTTGTAAAGATTGAGATAATAAAACATCTTCGAAGACTTTTACAAATTAAAATCGTCAGAGACATTTTTCAAGATAAATCTACCGATTTCAATATTCAAAGAATAACTGACTGCTACTATTAGAAGAGGTGTTGCAAAGCAAAACATATAGCACATGTACGTGCATACACGCAATATCTGTCAAGGCGCACCCATCTCCTACGTACTATGCTCGAGGTATCTTCAAAGTTCTTATACCTTCTATAGCAGGAGTCGGTCGTTGAAAATTGAAATGGAACGGCCAAAAGCATCAATTTACAAAATTTTCCAGATTTTAAAGAGCCACAAAAAATTTTCGATTTCATTTTATAGTATTTGCTTGTATATATTTGATTTTTTTTATTTCAAAAAATCTGCTTTAAATGCAGAATAATCTTTATTCATATTAAAACATAGATATAGATAATTACATCAATGGGAGCATTGGCTTGCATGCCTTGATTAAATCTGGAATACAGTTTGTTGTTTTAAGTTTCAAGCACGACTCCAGATTTTTATTTGTTAGTTTACTTCTAAATTTACATTTTATTATATTCATGCCAGAGAACGCTTACTCACACGAATATGTCGACCCGAAGATCGTCAGCATTAAGTATGCCGACTTTTTCACCTCACTGTAGCATTTTGGAAAACTATTCCACGCATCAAATATGAGGATCTCAACTCTTCGAAATTTCTTTCAGAGCTGCCCACTTGTGCTGCGTGATGTGCATGCATTTCAGTACTTTTAACTTTTCCAACTTGGCTCTAGAGTTTTGTGAACTTGCAGGTCCATAAGTCATTGGTTTTCAAATCTAACTGTTGCTGTTTGGGTAAGATAAAATGAAATGCAATTGATTGAAAAATAGATATGGTTACAGAATTCATCCCTAAGAACCGAACAATATTTTAAATTTATCTCATTGTGGTCATGTTAAGAGTAGCGATTTGTAATTAACAATCGTGTGTTAACAAAAACTGTTGAGAGATTAGGTTTTTAAAAATATATTTTCTTATTTTTTGATAATTAATTATTAATTTTTCGTTTGGAACTCGAAAGCCGCAACTTTGCATAAAAAGAGCCAGAGGTTACCGACCCCTGTTCTAGAGGCCTCTATAAACTCTTCTTCTATAACTTTGCCACTGCTTTGATTACAACTAAACTAAACTAAACTAAAAGCGAAAGAAAGTTCATGCTCTCGTAGAGAACAAAATGCACACTAGTGTAGCTTCTGCTTAAATAAAATTATCAAAAATCTAAAAAGTAAATATTTGGGTGTTTATTTGCTGTTTCATACTGATATTATTAAACAGAAAAATTGAAAGCACATGTCGATTCTTATCAGATGCTGCACCTGTTAGGTTAGATGACTTTTGACATGCAATGCTTGCGTTTTGATGGATAACACAAGTCATTATTTATATAAATGGCTCTGTTGGTAAGAGTTGTATTATAATCAAATCTCGAGTTTCGTAAATGACGGTAGCATTTTCGTTATTGTTTATTATGCCTTGTATTTATTCAAACAAATTAATATTTTTAAACAATTTTTTTAATATGTCGGTTATGTCTTATTAAATTAAGTATATTTTGTAGAAAAAGTTCAAATTTAGAAAAGTAAGTGAATTTAAAGCATTTATAACTCTTCACATCTACGCTATTCTACATAACTTCGAGGGGGGAACATTTAATGTCTCTAAATCAGCGAAAAGATGTTTCTCTCGGAACTCTTCAACATCTATTTACAAAGAACTTGTGATTTAAGATATTTCATTGTAATTTTCTACATAATTAATTTAACTTGTGTCTTTTTCATATGCCTTTATTTCATATATTGATATATTTCAGACTTTGATAGCGCAGCGAAAGTTTTCTGAACGAAAATGGGATTATGTGCAGTGGGCGTGCCGGGTTCGAGTCTTAGTTCGGGCATGGTTGTTTTTCACCCTGTATTCTGTGAGGTGTGAGAAAGAGCCAGCCAGTACAAAGAGATTGTGAAGACGAGTGTGTGAGTATCATCATATGAGCTAGAAGTCAGACTTCTGTCCTCGGCTGCTCAGGAGTCTTTAGCCTCAAATGTTAGTGCATCTTCTTCCCGAGGTTATACGGTCACGACAAAATCATTGATGTTTAACCTGTGTATTGAATTTTAACTATATCTAGTTCTTTTCTTTTGATAGTCATCATGTTGATTTACATTCGAAAAGCCGAACAGACAGATTTCTTCTGAACGGACTGAGCTAATATTTTAATAGAAATCTATAAATCTCCCATTTTCACGACATCATCAAAACACTGGATTTGCTGAATGCAAGTACAATAAATCTTATCGATTTTAATGCCTCCTTAAAATGCAAAGGCAATATTTGGCCAAAATGGCACGCTTTATCTAGAATGGGATGAAGTGACTCAAGATGTTTACAGGTTGATAAACATTTTTGAATTTAAAATGAATTAGCAGTGTTATCTGTATGATGACGTCGTGCCTGTGTTAACACGGAAAGGGGATGCAGTAGCTTCTGAGTGTAAAGACCCCTAAGCATCCGAAGGCAGAAGTCTGACTTTTAGCTCAAATGAAAATGATGCACGCACATTCGCTTGCACAACCCCTTTTTATAGCGGGGCTCATTTAGACGTCTCACGGGTAGAGCACAAGGAAAGAAAACCATGCCCGAAAAAGGACTTGAACCCCAAATCAAGGGGCACTATCCCTAAGCCAGGACGCCTGTAAATGATGCTATGCTGCTTTTTAATAGAAAGGTATGCAAAGAAATAAAGATTCGATTTTGTTAATCTTAAAACTGAAAGCGAATTCGGAATGCCTTCTTTATAACGTGTCTATTTTGGAGACACAGTTTTTAGTGGCCATCGTCCCATCAGTTTTTAACCCTGCACCGGTCGCGCTCTATAAAGTCACGTAAAAGGTCGGGCAGATTACAATTGTAGTCCATTTTCAAATCAAAATAAAACTCCAAAATAATTAATCAACATTCTTTAATCAACTTTAAACATAACGAGGCACTTCTTAATTATTTTTTAAACATCAAACTCAATTAAAGTTATTATTGTAATCCTCGCGACCTGTGCCAGGTTAAAGCGCACTGTCTAACATTGATGGCAAATGCTATCTATGATTACCAGAACTGCAACTTCAAGTTTTTTTTAATCGATAGGAAATGCACATTTGATTTCAATTATTGACATTACGGAATCGAATGGAACTGGCAAACTGAACTTATGCGCCATGGAAGTTTAACATTCGAACTGGTAATAATTTTTTTATCAAAAAAAAAAAAAAAAAAAAAAAAAAAAAGGAAGAGAGAGAAGAAGAAGAAATTTCAAATTATTTATATTATTTTGGATGCATTTAGAATGCCTCATGCTGTTTAACAATGTTACTTGGAGGCAGCCGGCATCCTCGCATAGGGGCAGCGTATCTTCCCTGTGATCTGAGAGTCCCGGTTTGGACCTGATTGTTATTCTGTGTTCTATCTGTGAGTTGTGTGAATATGCCCCCTGTAAAAAGGGATTGTGCAAGCGAATGTAAAGCATGAAGTATCTATGTCGTACTCTTGACTCTAGTTGGCGCAACTGAAAAACATGGGACGCTAAATTAAGCTTAAATCGCTGACTATCGGCGAATTTGTAAAGTGCAATTGGTAACAACAACATGAAGGCAGTTTGCGCCTATACATTTAATACATAATTAATTTTACATAATTAATTTTAATAACATAATTAATATATAATACATAATTAATTTTATGTTACATAATTAATTTTAAATTTTACTTGGGTTGGTAATTTATGTGCTATGAGCAGGTTTCTTTTATTTTTGTTGAAGACTTTAATGGGTGCTTAACGAATTTAATCTTATACTATAATACGAGGAATGGTTGCCAAGTCGAAAATCGCCCCAGAATTAATAAACTCCGGTAAGCTTGGGGGTCTGAGGTTTTTGGCCCCGAGGAATCGATTGGCGCCGGTTTTGAAGCGCTACGGTCGAGCAGTTCGGAGTTACAGATAGGATATTTTCAAACTTTATTAGTTCGCCATAATGGCTAATAGGTTTCAAGCGGTAACGTGCTGCCATCTATAGCCAATATGGCGAACTAATAAAGTTTCCAGAAGATGATCCGGAACTGATCTCGAAATGGATGATCCATAACCCGTGTGGTGATATGAACCCAAGCGCTCCGTGCATGGTCAGCAAACATGGAAGAGACCAGTGCAGATGGGGATTTCCTGTGGAACATCAAGACATGACATCGCTGGTGGACGATGAAAAGCCGAAGTTTAACCGGTTATCTTTTCACCAATGGTTTCACAAATTTTCTTATGGCATGTATTGTTTTGATAAATCACAATTGAAAATTTAAATCTTCGAGTTAGCTTCGATACCTGTTTTCTCCAAGCGGAGCTCGGTCACCCGCTGGTGGCAATAATAACAGCTAGCAAAGACCGCACAAAAATATCCAAGAGTAGAAAAAGAGCTTTCGGTCTTTTATATTAGGTATGCCATTTTCTGTAAAAAAATTTAAATTTTGGGATTAAACAGTATATACTAAATTTAGGGTAAGCTAAGGGTAATTAAATAGAGTATAAATATGCCATTAATTTTATAAGGAATTGCATTTTTAATATTTTTTAAATCATAATTTCTGATATGGCAAAAAGATAAATGATGATAAAATAGAGAAAAGCACATCACTTCATCTTTCATGTTGTTTGTCAGTGTTGTTTTGTCATTTATTTTTTCAGTTTTTGTAATCTTTTTCTTTTCGCACATCTGTGAGCACGGAAAACTTTTGGTGCTTTATCTGAAGTTCAGCATATGAAACGGATTCATAAATAATAAGCAGACGCTTTATGATATACAATATCGGGTTTATGACAAAAATATTCAGGTATTATTTATAATAAGAAAAACATATTATTAAGTAAATTTGTTACCTAATCATTGAGAACATTTTGTATAAAAGATATTTAGATTTGAGATGCAGTGATTAATTATTAAACATATAAATGAAAGAGTATTCGTCGATAGTGAGGTTAAAAGCGAAATTTTTGAGGTTTCTATACGAGAGCTCAAGTTCAAATCGATTAGACTCAAGCTTCTGCTCTACAAAGCAATTATAAGGCAATAATGATACAAGATTCTTATATTTGGTGTTCCACTTCTGTTCATAATATTAAGAAAACACAAAAAAAAACAATTGATGAAGATTATTGATGTCTCAGAATTACTTCCTGTTTTGGAATTTTTCAGAGCAGCATTAATTAATATTAGGTTTATCATTAGTTGGAATACTTATTTATACCAAAGAGTTCAAAATGACCAATTTCAATACTTAATTTGAAATATATATATATATAAACAGAGTCTATATCGATTTCCCGTCTGTAAAAACACCGAGAATCAGTCGCATCGATGCCAGTCTAGAGAATTACATTTTTCATATTATTCCTATTTTGATTCTAGAAAACTATGAAGAGCTACATGGTCGAAAAATTATTTCCTGGAAGTTTTTCAAACATAAATAAGCAAATAATTAACCCCTTGAAATTGTAAAAATAATTCGATGCATGCATCCGATTTCGATGAAACTTTGAATACTTATTACTTGCATTTATTTGTTTCTGTTGATGATGGAAAAACAAAAAAAATATTGTTTTCTAAAGTTTTGAATAATAAAGTTTAAAAAAAATGGAATTAATATTATTTACGCTTATCCTTTATATATCATTCAATTTCAAGGAATGTATTCATTTCCAATACGAAAATTATTATTATTCTTCCTATCATTCCTAATTAAACAAGACAGTTATTTTAAATTTCAAATGACATTTCCAATTATTTCTTCTGCGGCAGCAACACCTATATATATATATATATATACATATATATATATAATATATATATATATATATATATATTACAATCTTGACAATTAATAAAAATTTAAAATGTTAATTTCAGGTAATAAATCAAGAATAATGAAACGAAAATTATTCTTTGTATGTGAATAATTATTCGTATCTAATATATTGCATTTCAATATAAAAGCAAACAAAAATAATACTAATTTAGTAGGCAGTTTTATTTTATTGAAGATAAAACAGCATTAAAACATTTTATCAATAACATGCATCCAACCGAAACAAGTGAGTCAATGTTTCAATAAACGATTTGTTTTGTCAGACGCTGTCTAGTCTTGTGTTCAAATTTCATTTTTGTCGAAAACAGTTAGAAGCAAGTTTGCGTTTTCTTTATTACGACAAACCAGATGTAGAACAGGTTTCGTATTGAACCATCCTTTCAATCTGTATATGTGGCTTTTTAGCTGATTTTGAGACTGTGTAAAAAATAAAAAATAATAAAAAACGAGGGATTTTGTGTTTTTTCAGCAATGGTCATGGATCAAATATATTCACTTCGCAAATTTGAATTCTGATTAATTGGTGAATCCACATTTGAATTACTTTAATGATATTTTATTAATAAAATTTTAATAATTATTATTAAGTAAATTATGTTGATTATTAAATGAATTATTATTAATAATATAATTGTTATTCATCGTATTAACATCTTCGTTTAGTTCATAGTCAAGATCATTTAAAATTAACAGAAAAAAAAATTAATGAAAAATTCTTCTAAAAACAATTTATTCTCTGTTCTTAATGTATATTTCGACGTTTTTGATTTTATTATCTGGTTTTAGGTGTTGTCCTAAAACGAATTTGCATTATTTGCTGGTGACAACTGGTTTACTAAAGTGTCCAATGTCTAGTGCTGAATTGCATTTCAAATTTCTCATTGAAAATTGATATAGACAAACTCTATACTCTTTAAACAATTTTGTGTATGGTTATGGGTGCATGTATGTGTATGTTGTGAGTATATATGTGTGTGAAGGAGAATGACCGAAGTATAGAAAATACAAGATATGTATATAGTATTAGATGATACACTTTCCTCATCATTACTTTGATTTAAGTTTTAAAACAACAGCAAAAATAGCTTTGTTTTCAATTATACTTTTTTTGTTGTTTTTAATGGTACTTGCCATTAACAAGCCCGCTGACTGGAAAGCAATTGTGATTTAATACGATTATTTTGGGGTCTCTTGTTTTTCAGTAGCACCATTTAGGGATAAAAGTATGAGTTGGATACTCACGCGTTACAACCCTTATTAAGAGGCGGACTTCATTCATACATTTCATTCACTCATCCGTAAATCGTATTTTAGACCTGGATCAGAGAACAATCACTTCTGAACCAGTATCACCCAGTGGTATTACTCGCGACATGGAGGACTTTATGACCCCTACAGATTTGTAAGTGGGCCAGCCACCACCACACACGAAGGTCTTAGGCAGGTGGGATTCCAACTCACAACCCAAGGGATGCGAATTCAGCGCCATACCAACCAGGCTACTCCGGGCTTAGTTATACTTTTCTGGAACATTTCTATATCAGTTAAAATAAATAAGCCTTCATTTCTTACCAAATCATACAAATCTCAATAATGACTAACAAGTATAAATTTAACAGATATATTTTGGATTTACTACCACATTATATGATATTAATAATCCACTTTTTTTGAATAAATAATACATAATATGAATCATACAAAAAAAGCTGTAATTTTATTTTTAACTCAACACAATTTCTTGAGTTGTAATTTGTAGGTATTTTAAACATTACCATTTATTTTGGCACTCTAATTGCAAAAACACTGGAATTATTTCCATTTTAATTACTTTTAATTGCGATTTTAATTAAAAAGCTTATAGAAAGGGAATAATCATCTGAGAAAAGTGAAATTATGAGGCAAATTGGCCCTCTGATGTTTAATATTAAAGCAATCGCAAAATTCGCTAGTAAATTACAAGAAAGTGCATTGAAAGTGGGGAATATAAATTTTTTAAAAAATAAAAAGAAAGAAACTAACTTGAGAAAGAAATATTCCAAGACTCATATCGGAAGGGGAAAGATAATTTTCTTTCATGTTACGTGAAATGGATCCAAAGAAGGTATAAAAGCATGTTGGGGAAATGCGAACTAGATGGTGACTGCTGGTTGTATATTAGTTACAGAGCAGAAAGCAAGACAGTTGAAATTAAAATGATGATTGTACTAAAGTATTCAGATTGTGATGATTTAGTGGGGTGAATCCGCCCACCAAGAATGGCTTTAAAATTCCGTGAGGATGGGGATATTTTTTTTTCCATGCTAATGGATAGGGATTTGACGTTTGTCTCTTCAGTGTGAGTTTCCAAGATAATGAAGATTGTAAGAATTTTAGTGGTGCAAGTGGGCGGGAATACGTAGTCTTCCTATTTGGCAGGTTTGGAAATTGCTAGCAAGCTTAGTTTAGTGGTTATATGGAATTGTAGGAAGTTCAAATAGGTCTGTTGTTAAGGCACAAGATGATAGTAAATGCAGAATGGAGGAAAGTAACATTTGGCTTGAAGAAGAAAGTAAAATGATCAAAATCATCCACTTGAGGCAGTTTCAGTCTCATAAGGAAAAGGAAGGTATATTATCCCACTTGAATGGGTTAGAATTTGACATTTGTTTTCTTTTTGTGATTTTACCAATACAATCTGAAGTTGAGGATGAGTTTACCAAGTCTTGTAAGCGGACAGGTAACTGAGAATAAATAGAAACTTATTTGATAGAAGTCCAAAGTCAAATTAATACTTAACGCTGCTTGGTTAACATCTAATTGATCAGTTATTTTGTTGAGAACCCTTTTTATTAGTGGGATGATACGAAGGTGTAAATTGGTATTGGTCTATTCTAGGTGGGAAAGTTAGTTATCACTTCTTCAGGGTGCCAGGTATTGGTTAGATGAGGTAGTTGAGCTGCTCCTGACGCTTGTAATTGGAGGCCATTCAACATGAACAAGAAAGTGATTTGACTGGTAGAGAATGAATGATTCCGGGCATACAATTTTTTTGATATAATCTGCCTATAACGAAGGAGGAGGTCTCACATTTCTCAAAAGAAGTTGTTTAAGTCTGGACGATTAAGTCGGCAGAACCAGGTAGTGATCCAGGCATTCTTTACGAACATAAAACTGAAGTATTTAAATACACGCTATTCAAAACATCATTTTTTTTTTATCTTAAGAAAAGTTATAATATGAAATCAATCTGTTCATAAAGTTTTCCCTGATTACAAAACAAAAGGAAATATTATAATTTAGTGAATGGTTGTTTCTATATTTTGTAAAGACGCTTATAAAGTTTTCAATTAAGCTCATGTCTCTCTTGCTCATGCAAATACTCTTGATTGCTTGATGAATGTTAAGACAGTATTCCAGTTCTTGTTTGGTATTATTGTTTCAACATTTCGACTGCCACATTAGACACAATGTCTGTAATCCTAATTTTGAGTGCATCAATATTTTCAACTGCCGTTGCAAACAGTAAGTAATCCTAAAATTGACGGTGGTCAATAGCAGTGGTCGATCCGAATGCATAAAACCAAGGAACAAACTTAACTTTTTTCTTTGATACCATTTTGATAATAACCGAATGTAAAATCCCCATTTCTGCATTAATTGTGTTATCTATTGAATGGAAAAAAATTAAGAACACATCTATTCCATAGTAAAGATTTTACAGTATTATGTTCAATTCTTCTGTCGCAATTTTTTTAAACCAGAGAAATATTTCATGACTACCTTGTATACTGTAAGTTTTAGTGAAGGTTTCGCAATGATTAATCAATTAGTTTATCGAAAGCGTTCACAAAGATAAGATGCTTCCTGTCCTCGCCAGTTTTACCAGTGAATTCTAGACAAAAGGGGGCTATAAATTAATATCATTTCATCGATAACAAGACATATATCATTATCTTAAATTTCATCATTTTTCATTTCAAATGGTCAATTATAATACAACTTAACACTGTAGAAAAACATTTTAAAGACAGGATTTTTTTTTTCTTTCGGCATTTGGACAGATAGTTAAGTTCTATTCATTTCAGGATCCAAACGCTTTCAGACGATTTAACTTCAGAAATGAATAATATACAGTCACTTAAAAAATATTGGGACACGCTACAAGTTCACAGATTTTATCATAATATTTCGCTTAAATACACAAATGAAATCAAAACAAAGAAGTAAATATTATTTAGATCATTTACGAATCATAATAATTCAAACATCAATACAATTATGATTATAATTGAAAATAAAAGAAATCAAGTAAAAACGTGCTGAAAAAATAAAGCTTGCCTTCCGATTCGAAAGCGTTTTATTTTCTTCCATGAACAAATATTACATCTCAAAATTCTTTTGGCTGTTTTACATATTTTTAGAAATGAGCCTAGCTTGTCGATTAGCTTTGCTGTTGTAAACTTTTTTATTTTGAGGTACGCTGCCATGATATTTATGTTTTCTTAAAACATTTCTGACAGGTTCAGGATTTATAGATATTCCGAACTTCTTTTACATTGCTGAGTCAATATTACTGGACTAGTTTTTGAAATAAAAGTGAATTTGTTTCACAATACATCTCCTCTTCGCGCTCATTAAATGTCCTTGGAAGCCTTACTCTTGGAATTTTTTCAACACTATTTGTTTTTTTTTTAGCCTTGAATAATGTTAAAAATAGTAGACTTAATAAATTTCAAGATATGCACTGTAAAAAGAATTGATTTCCTATTTTCCAATGATTTATTACAAGATTTCGCATCTCAACAGAAATATCTTTATTTCTCCACTTTATTTTATAAGTAATCTTATTTTTTGAAACTTTTCAGTTTAAAATTGTAGTCTAAAAACATTGGAAGCAACTTCAATTTTATTGTCGTGCTATATATTTATTTTCTCCTTTCAAAAGTGTCTCAATTAATTGTTTACTCCTATCTGCTTTTGAATTATGCTTCAAAAGTTATACCAAATTATAATTTTAAAATAACAATTAAATTTTCCTTAAAAACTGTATACCAAATGTTAAAGTATTTCTTGATACGCTTTGTTTTTTCTTTTAATGTGATAAATAGTTTCATAATTAGTTTTGAAGTTATTCAAGACAACTATTCCAAAACAAATTTGAGTGACTGTATAGTTTCCTGACTTTTTTACAAGACCTTAACCTTGATGTTCGTTCTATTAGAAGCAATATCTTATATCTCACTCCTGCTTTAGAGGTTTTCGTATTTGAGAACTGGCAATTCTGATAGATACTTTTCGGCGACTTCCTTTTGTTGTTTCTTCGATGTTCAATTTTCCATTCTAAAACACTCGCACATTTGAGCATGATTCAGGTAGCATTTATTCCACATTTAGGTTTTCATCAAAAAAAAGAGGGTGAGAGGAAAGATGTAAGATATGTTTACATTTGCAGATAGGATGAGCATAGATCATTTGCTGTATTAGGAAGTATATCTTCGCTCTTCTTACTGCGTACCACCCCGTAGTGAAATGAAAGCGTCGAAAAGTGCTAATCTCACGCTCTTGAAACGAACAGCAGAATTTTTTTTAAACTTAAATTGAGGATATTGATTGAAATTTTCAAATCTTTCCCTCTCTGTAACATATTTTGACAGAGAGTACAAAACTTTCACTCTTTTTTTTAAAACTAATATCAATCCAAATTTACAGGCTTTTTTCCTTTTGATATACTGATGGGTAGGGTGTTGGATTCGTATCCGTATGGTTGCTAATTCGAGCCCGCCAGGTAAAGATTCCCTGTGTATTGTGGTGACTGACGCATAAATCTGTAGTGATCACAATGTCCTCCATGTCGAGAGTAATACCACTGAGGGTACTGGTTCAGAGATTATTGTTCTCTGATTCAGGTCTAAATTACGATCTGTGGATGAGTAAATTAAAATGCATGAATAAAGTCCACCCCATAAAAAGGGTTATGTCGCGTGAGTGGCAAAGTCTTACTCTTGGCCCTAGATGGCGCTGCTGAAAAAAAACCAAGAGACACGCCCTATCGACTTAAATCACTCTCTCTATAACAGCAGGCTTGTTCAATGGCAAGTGTCATAAAAAAACACAGATTTACTGCTGCTCTATTTAAGCTATCTTAGTGTTCGACCATAACGTTAGACCTTTTTAATTATATATTTCCTATTTAATTTTTTCTTCCCAGGTTAATGCGTTGGGTACCAAACTTATTTCGGTATTCTCCCCACATAGCCAGCGATGTCCAATTTCTTCGATATGCATCAGCCAGGTACTCATATACAGTTGCGATAAAATTGTATGCATTTATATACATTATTTTGTGATCTTTTAAATTTATTAGGAAAAATATTTTTAAAAAATGTCGGCAAACACTAGCTAACACACCTTGAACAAAAATTATATTGTAATTTAACAACGGTTGAGGTGAACTGAGCAAAAAGTACAAAGGCAATCACCGGTGACTAATATGGTCCAAAGCGTAAGTTCAGTGTCAGACACAAGACAAGGTACTTAGTGTGTTAATAGTCCTTTGTTTGAACACAAAGATTCGACAACTCTCCATCTCTTAGTTCCCTTATTCTTTACAATATCTGGTCTTAACGAAAAGTATCAAACTATCATCGGTGACTGGCGAGATACGAAAGAAAATATACTGTCCTTCACCGGTGACTGATATGATCCTAAGACTAAGTCCGCTGTCAGTCACCGATGATTGACAAGGTGTTTAACGTGTTAATAGCCTTCAAAAAAATTAACAAGTTCTAATCTCTTAATTCTCCAATCCACTTTAATGTATGGGAGAAAATAGAATAACTTGTTTTGGATGGTCAACCCAACTACTTAAACTTTAAAAATTACTATTATGTATATTTTATTTCATGTCGAATTAGAATGCGAAGGGAATTCCCCCCCCCCCCCACTGTTTACTTAGTGTTGTTAGAGTTATAGTATTTATTCTAATTATAGACATTCAAAGATATAATAAATAAACTGATTCTTAAAATACCACTATATTTTAATTCTATAAGCAATGAAAATTCTATTTATTATCGATCACGGAAATATCAAATCGGAAATTTGCGTTAAGAGAGGAATGCAAGCATTTGCCTTAAAATGTAGGTATTTGAGATCGCAAATGCAGGGAGTTTTTATCTTTAACTCTTAAGTGTTGGGATTAAGGACTTCTTATCTACTTAACGCCCTTTGTAACTGACAAGGCCAAAAAAAGCACATCTTATCGAAGCTTGTCCAAACATCCCTTATGTAATTTGATAAAAATTTTGATTCAAAGCAAACTAGATTAAGCGGAATTCGCTTGTAGTAACCGGGATAGGAATAGTTTAATAAGAAAAGTCTAGGAAACAAATATCGCTGTTTGATATTATGAGTTAGGAAATTAAATGAAAATAAAAATAATAGCAGATTTCATAAGCAGAAAAATCATCGTAATTGCTGCATGCATGTGTAAAGTAATCCCTACGAATACATTCATACGAGCGTTAAACTCGTTGATTGCCAACAAAGAGATAACTCGATAATTGCGTTCTTTTATAAGACGCCAACTACGGGTTATCTCTACTTTGTTTACGTACCATTTTTGTGCAGCTACGAATAAACTCGTAGTATATTAGTGCTAATATCGATAGATAGCTTCTGGGAAAAGAACAAAAAGCAATGCTGGCTTGCATAAACAGAAAATTTATTAAAAAAACGAACAAAAAATACAATTATAAAAATTAGTTCAAATTAGTTAGTGTCATTTTAGGCCAGATTTCTGAAAATTGCTGTTGCCTTCAACGTGTTAATATATTTTCATACATAAAATAAAATCGGTGAGTTAACAAATAAATAAACAAATTGTTTGTGGCTGGCTGAGTGTATTTAATCCAAAGAAAAAATAATTCTTTACTTTTTCTTGTTTATTTGCGTTTGACTTTTGTCAATTATCAATTTTAAAATCTAACTTTCGTGGAAGTGCAAACAATAGGTTTTACCAAGTTTCATCGCAATCAGTTGAACATTACTGCAACGCATAGGATATGAACAAACAAATATCCATTTTTATATAACATATATGATAACTTTACTATGCATAAAACCTTCATGCAAGTGCAAGCAATGGGTTGCCAGTTGCAAAGAAAATAGCACAGCAGCTTATAAGATCGAAGAAACAAACATTCATTTTTGCGGAATAGATTTATGTATTCTTTTAGAATTGTAATGTTTGGTGGTTCTTTGAGAATTATAAGGGAAGAAACTATTTTTTGTATTTTCGTGATTCGTTTAATATTGTTGAGATAGCTCAATTAATATTTTTTTGTTAAAATAAAGCAAAAATTTTTATTCTCTAAATTTCCAAAAAACACAGCGAAAAACGCTAAAATTTTACTAAATTTTTAATTAAATCTTCAACTTTATAGGATTGGATCTCTTAAAACTTTCTCCCATACTCTCTATAAGTTTGTTATTTACATAGCATTTACGCACAATAGCTATGAAATATTAGTTTCTATCTTGAATTTAGTATCCTTACTGATTCTGTTGTGTACCTTTGGCGAGTTATTTTGACAATAATCCTGGGTTAATAGATGCAGTAAAAAGATCTGAAAATATTTTTCATATATTAGATTATTATACTATGCCTATAACCATCCCGTAAGTGCAAGTAATCAGTATTAAAAGATTTATCGCGATCAGATGAGCAGCACGGCAGCGCATAAGAGACATACAGACAAACAATCATTTTTATTTATATAGATATATCTTGTTCAAATTTTCAATCGCTAATAAAATACTTTTTATTCCTCAACTCAAGTTCAAATGCATTTTTTTAAACTTGTTGCGTACACTTGATGCTAATGCAGTTTTTTTCACAGATTAATTCTTCAATTAAATACAATTAATCTATAATATTTTAAATAGAGTTTTAGCTGCTTGTAATGAAAATTGAAATAACAGTAGCTCAATCGTCAAAATGCAATGATTTTAGTAATATTTCACATGAAGATGAAGAATGCGAGTTTAATTCTGGCGAAAATCAATAACTTTTTTGCATTTAATAATTTTTTGATAATTATTTAATAAAAAGTGAACAAAAATAAGAACTTTTCTTCGTTGACAAAAGTCAGAATTCAATTTTAAAATTTTTTATTATATTACTTGTTAGCATAATTTATTAATTATTAAGGCCAACTGTTCTAGTATCCCGAGGCAGTGTTACATTGTTTGAAGGAGTTCGGGCTCATGGACCGGGTTTGAGGTTACTGTCAACCAGGTGAGATAAGCCACAACACATTAATTATTGATTTATGCACACTCGTGTATAAATGCTTATTTTCTTGTATGTGAAATATAAAGGAAGAATTGAAATAATTACGAAATTTGAACCCGAAGTTTTGACGAAACATACTTATCAGACCTCCTTGAGTCCGAAAAACTCATGTTTGCATTATCAGTCTATTTGAGAACTCAATAACTCAAAAGCACTTTGAATATGATGCATGAAATACGGTACATGGAATAATAAGAAAAATTTGTAGATTTCTATCAAAATTTGTACGAAATCCATTCGCAAGAAATCGGTTTGTCTGATCAGTTAAGTACAGAAGAATTCGGCAACTATGAAACGCAAAGGCTTACATAGATAAAATTTGGTGCATAATTTATCATATAAATTCTAATGAAATTTTAAGTGAAGTCTCTTAAAGAGTTGATCATCTATTGATACATATAAATGAATTAGTTCATTAATGCAATGATTTAAATAAGAGAAATTCTACATTTTTGTGATTACACCTGTAGTTTCGTGTCCAATTTTGCTGTTAATCGGTCGGCAAAAAAATGCTTCCAAATTATATAATTTTTCAATGGATTCCCTAAAAATACTAGATTCCGGCAAAAGAGAAATAATTCATAGCTATTGTTCACCAATGACATGCAAAATATTCGGGGTTTATTTTGAAAGTTCACAATTTTTATGATTTGAAAAAGTTAGAAAGTGCCAGAAAATACGAGAAAATTGGAGAAAATTTTGGGGAAACTATTCCTGCTGGTTTTATTTTAAATTTTAGTTAATGCGTTGCAAAATATTTTTTATACAATAAGTGGTAGCACTATCAAAAATGTCACAGACCGCTAATTTAATATATTGGTAACACAATAGTGATGCGATTGAAACGCTGAATCTTTTTTTATATGTACAAGCACTAACTATTACTTTTTTTAACCCATGTTTAGCAAATTCCAGATAATTTAGTGTGGTTCCCTACATAGTATCAGAAAAAATATCACAAAATTGTTTATATAAATCAGACAAGAAGTGATCTTCTGAAACTTTCTCGCATATACTTTAATAAATGCATGCATTCGTGTATTATTCAACACATACTATTGGCGAACAAAAATTACTAGAAAGCCTATTATAGGCTATCTTTTGTAGATTTTTTAAAATTAAGCACTTGGATACGATTAATATACTAGAAAACTGAATCTGTATTTTGGTTGCCTCTTTTTTACCATTTCAAATCAAAATTTGACACAGTTATAATTATACTAATAAAAACCAAATACCGAATTGCATATATTTAAATCATTACGTTTTTTAGTTACAATGTTTGTGAAAATACAAACCGATTATCCTCAACAAATTTGTTTCCAAATCTGATAATAATTACATTTTAGATGTTAAATCTATTCTCCAAATTTTATCCATTTAACTTTCTTCGTTTTGTAGTTATCTTCTTTCGGATAGCAAGATGGACAGAATTCCACTCGATTGATTTCGTTTAAAATTTAACAGAAATTTACAATTTTGGTGCAAAGATCACAAGCCATATTTCGTTGGTCCCGCTCAATAATTACTAGCAAGATAGTTATTTACTTGTTACTAAAAATACATTACACTGTACTCTTCAACTACAAGTAACTAACTCTGGGTGATTTTGAGTTACGCGCTCATATATACACATCAAACGAACGAATACACTTCCAATAAGTGGATATCATCCTAAGTTTTACAGAAGTCTACAGTTTCAGTGTCAAGAGCATTTTCTAAATTCCAGCCTTCTAATTGTTCAGATTTTCAAAATCGTGTTTCAAAAATAACTTTCAGAACTTTTTTGAATTCGAAAACTTTTGAAAGTTTCTATTGTGGCGATTCTATAAGAATACCCAGAAAGAATTTCTTTTTGAATACAAAAAAGTAAAACTGGAAAACGGAATATTAAATTCAAGGCAATGCCGAGAAAAAAGGGCGAAAATTCTGGACTGTCTTGTCCAATCTGGAACATATGGTCAAACTTATATAATTTATAGATGTGTGCAGTAGAGAGTTTTGACATTTTTGTCTAGAAACTATCGATCCCCTTCGGTTTGAAGTGCGGTCTCTTGGAATCATTTCCCTGACATGTCCAAAAATAGAACATGGGGTTCTAATGACCGAGGGGAGGGGGAGATCAAGTGGGTCACTACAGGGTGAAGCCGACAAACATGTTTACGATAGCAGAGAGAAACAGCAAAATTGCCAATCTCTGAAATCCATGGATTATCGGGTGGGGAGTTGCAGACCATGAAAACAGGAAGTTAAGCAACCGCGCACATTCATGAAATAGCGTGTTTATCTGGATGGAAGGGGAAACCAGTTTCGAAAGATATTGAATTTCAGGATTTTGGGAATGACTAAAAAGGTCCTTTTTGTAGAAATTAGTTTCAAAGTTTTCAACATATAAAAATTTGTTTGAATATTATATTTAAGTTTCAACCATTGTGATTATTAGAAGATGTAGTTTAGCTTATAGAAACTGTTCTACTCGTATTTGTAGTTCTGGAATTTATCATGTAGAGTTGAAAATCTTATAAGGAACGTTTTTCAAATATCAGGATAAAAACAAAGTATGATAAAAGTCAAGTTGAATAATTAATTTGGATTCATAAGTATTGTGGTCTGCAATCAAAATGTAGCCAAAAAATATGTTTTAAGCCTTAACTCCGATTGTACTGTAAAGTACAATTTAAATCATACTGTATCTTTGAAAATGATTAGTTTTTCTGATGTTTTTCAAAGAGAGAGAGAAAGAGAGTAATAACTTAATTCTGACAGCAAATAGTAGACAAGAATAGTGAGAACAGAATTAAATAAAGTGAATAGCGAGAACAAAAATTAAAAATCTTTAATCTTCAACTAAGCTAAATCATTTTTATTAATTCAAAATGACAAAAATTTATTTTTTATTATTTGAAACTTAACTTGCAAAAAGAAAATTGAAAATCCTTGATAAAATAATATCGGTGAATAAAAGAATATTTCGGTGAGGGCTTTTTTCCAAAAGTTTTTTTTTTTGGAGGGGGAGGAGACTTTTTTTAAAAATTTGTTTCTAACTTTTGATTGAAATTTTAAAAAATTAGGAAAAAAGCTTCCATATGAATTATTTTTATAATTCATTTTTATTATAAGCATTTTTATTAATTCAAAATGACAAAAATTTATTTTTCATTATTTGAAACTTAACTTGCAAAAAGAAAATTGAAAAATCCTTGATAAAAGAATATCGGTGAATAAAAGAATATTTCGGAGAGGGCTTTTTTCCAAAAGTTTTTTTTTTTTTTGGAGGGGGAGGAGGCTTTTTTTAAAATTAGTTTCTAAACTTTTGATTAAAATTCAAAAAAAAAACATGAAAAAAGCTTCCATATGAATGATTTGTTATATTTCAAATACTGAAGTATTTTTGTAAACAAAATATAATTTAAAAAAAACTTAAAATTTGACTGACCCAAAACCAGATTAGAAGAATTATCATAAATAAAATATCACTTTTTAATCGGTATCATTTTTTTCAAATTTTATTCCTATATTGTATGAAGCATTTATGTAAATAAAATTATAATGCAAAATATTACATGCAAATGTACTATATACATATGTAATGCAAATGTACTATCTAAATATGTAATGCAAATGTACAATATAAAAATCAAAATACAACCCAGTGTTGTATTTGGTGCCAAACGACAAGCAGAAATGCCCGATATTAACAAACCCATTTGGCTCAATCGATATTGTGTCCACCATTGTATCGGTATGTCTGTCGTTCCACCCTCCAGTCGAAAATTTTCTTTTTCAAAACAGCGAACTTAGCATTCTGTCCAAAATTGCTATGTAGATTTTCTTCATATTTTATAACAATTAATTTAATAGTTTATTTTTATTAAAATTTGAGGCAATAAATCTGTCAAAACAAATTGGTCTTTCTGTTTTTCATGATGACCATATCTGCCACTTTCTGTTTGCTTCTTTTATTTTATTTTAGTTTTCATACTTGCTATTTTTTCTTAAAAAAAACATTTAGATTTTTTAAAGAATATTTTTCTGATTATAAAAAATACTTGAAATTTCTCCCCATATATTATTTTTTTAAATTTTGTTTATATGCTTTCAACGATTCGCTTATTTTGAAGTAAGCTTTACTAAAATAACTTCTTTCTTTTTTTTATTTCCTTTTTTACGAAACATACAAAGAAATTATTGTTGTAAAATCGTCATTAAATTAAAATTTGACGAATCTTCACGTTTCAGAAAAATCTGCAAAATCAATGAAACTCCTAAATCAGGGGGATTTTGGAAAAAATCTGTCGCTTTTTGAACGTAAGTAAAATGCCCTTTGAACCAAAAGGACGAAATTCGTGCACAGATTTTATACTACATTTGGAGATTTCACAGAAAACTTTTGAATGAATTCATTTGTAAGAATCCCATAAGTCCGAGTACAAGTCAACACGATAACTACAAAACGTATGGATTTGGATAGATAAAATTTGGTGCACAGATTTAGTATATAAAATGTAGATTCTTATGATATTTGTCACATGTGTATAAGTGTTCATCATCTGTTCGCCAATACTTTCGGATGCATGTTAATGCAAATACTATAACTCAATGATTTGAAGAAATGAGATTTGGCATGGATCTTAAGATCGTGATTTTAGACCTATGAAAAAACGTAATCCATTCAAAATACAAATACAATTTGAAAGTACTTATGATGATGTCGTGTCTGTGTTAACACGGAAAGGATATGCAGTGGCTTCTGAGGGTAAAGACCCCTGAGCAACCGAAAGCAGAAGCCTGACTTCTAGCTAAAATAAAGATGGCACATGCGCACATCTTTTTGCACAACCCCTTTTTACAGGGAGGCTCATTCACTCATCTCACCGATAGAACACAAGGGAGGAACAACCATACCCGAACCAGGACACCGAAACCACGGGGCTACTAAGCCAGGAAGCCGGCTGAAGGTGTTTATGTATTAAACAGTATGCCTGAAGTTAATGGCAAAAGACCTCGTGATAAATTTATAACAAATACTAGATCTATGCAATGCATTTGCGCCCCAACTTTTTAAAGATTATTATTTGAATTCAATTAATAAGATTTTATGTTCCTTGACATGTTTTCTGTTTTTTATTGCATTATCATCGATTTGACCTCATCAGCTTTAAAGTCATCAATTTAAAAATTTGCTTACAGTTATTTCTTTTTAATGGCAATTACGAAATGTTGGCTTTAACAATGTAATATTTAGAATTCAGAATTTTTTTTCCCTTATTGGTTTCTGTTAAGCATTATTTCCATGTCATCAATCTCAGAGTCTGGAAATTAAATTTTGATTATTTGATTATGCATTATAAAAAAATTAAATAACAAGCTACATGAAATATAGTGGATGGTGAACGTGTTCATAAAATGTCCCCGGGGCCAAAAATATTTGCTCAAAACAATAAATAAGCAATTTCCTAAATATATGTTTCTTATTTATCGGCATTCTATAACACGCACGTAGCATTTGACTCCATTAAAATTATTTACATGCACATTATCACAATTTTTAATTGTTGGAATTTTCTTTTCAATAATAATTTATATTAAAACATTAACATGGTTCTTACATGAAGTATAAATCATAAACCTATTATATACTACCAAAGAATTCTTAAGTTATCTTTTCTTAACACTGTAAATTTCTCGAAATAAAATACCTAAAAACATGATCCTAGAAACTCAGTTTCTCCAACAGAGCTTCACTAAGACAGGGGCATAAGGGGCAGCTACCCAGGGGCCCCCAAATCGAATAAAAAGTGCATTTCATTTTCCTTTCTCAACTTTACGTTTCATTACTGAAGTAATAAATTCGAAGAGCCCACCCTCCCATAGAAGCTTTTGGCCCGGTCCCAATTAGGCTGAATCCGTTCCTGTTCTTCAAAGATTAATGATGTATTATTAGCCTAAAACTACCAAAATTTCAGACTAAAAATGTTTGCTATACAAAAACTTTAAAGTAATAATTAATTATAATTGAATGTCTTGAAACTTCTTAAAGAGTTGAAGATAATAAATTTTCGATTTAAAGAAGTATTTGTGTTGTTTTTTTTATTCTTCACCTAGATAAAGAAACAAATAAATGTAGAAGAAATCAAGGGTACAGTTGTTAGTTATTAATAGCTCAGTACATTTCAGAAGAAGGCGCCTATTTTGTTTTAATTGCATTTAAGTGCTAGTTTTAATTTGATTCGAAAAATAATCTACTATTTTTTATTATGAATAATATGGATCAAAATAAATCAAACATAATAATCTCTTTGAAAATAACTTCATATATCTCTATAAAATATTAAGGAATTATATACAGTATAATTCCTTAAAGTATTTAGTCATGACAATTTTTAAAATTTCAACTCATTCATTTTGGAAGTTTTTTGAAACACATGGCCAATGCTACCTTAGTTAGAACAGAAAATTCAAGAATGTTCTAGAATAACTTATTTGAATCTGGAATAATCTTGAATTTTATCGGTAGAACAGAGATTCAAGAATGATCTAGAATAACTTATTTGAATCTAGAATAATCTTGAATCATCGGTAGAACAGAAATTCAAGAATGTTCTAGAATAATTTTGAGTTGCATCTATACTGAACAGTCACCGCTTACCAATCAAAACTTGTGCACCATATTGACCAGTGGCTACTTTACAAGGACCGCCATAGAATTCCATTGGCCAAAGGGTTGCCATGTATTTTCTGGGTTGCATGGTTTTCCAAAGTTTTGCCAAAACATTCCCTTTTTTTAAATTTTATCTCTGTTTGGCAATCATCTATTTGGCATTGTTTGGCGATTGATTATTATCTTGTTGCGCCAAATTTTGGCATCCAAAAAAGTATTTTTAAAATTTATTATAATCGAGACGTAAATAATTTTTTTAAATTGAATATTTGATTAAGAGTGATGAGCGATCTTCCTACTCACCCTATGCAATGTTTCAGTTTCTAAAAATCACAAATTAAAAGTACTTATTCTAAATTCTACTATGGAGGAGCTTGTGAAGGCATTTCATGCCAAGCAGTTTTGTAACATCATCTTGTTTCCGTTTATATCCAAAGACCAAAAGCATGTTCAAAATCTTTCACTTTATATTCTACATAAAACTACCTAATAATTGTTATATAGTTAACAATTATAATTTGTTATTTGTCAGAGGCAGAAATTTGCAAAAATATAACATTGACAAAGTATTAAATTGCAGAAATACTTGTCAAATTCTTATTCCTTTGTTTTAATTCGGTTGCTATATTAGTATTAAATAAACCTCTACTTGTAATAAAAATGAATGTATGTATGTATGTGTTGCGCTGTACTGACTAGATCATTTGACCGACAGTTGCCATATTTGTAGTGTAAAAATGTAAGTTTGGAAGCAAATTTTTTTATTAAAATTTCATTATTTATAAAATTAGAATTTTATTTCTCATTTGTAGAATTAATTAAAAATTAAACTGAATTTTGATTTTCCCCCTTCGATAACCTCTGAAAATATTATTGCAAAAAAAGGAATTTTGCACAGTTTTAATATTCTAAAAAATTGTCTTTTTAAGATATTACTTTAATAATCGTATAAGTGTTTCCTGATTTTGGGAAGTTTTTTAAAAATATTTTTCGTTGTTTGTTTTAACCCAACAATAGATTAAATTGTTGCTTTGAAATTCAAACCATTTTCAGTGTTTCACCAAATGTTTAATAACATGTTTTCTTTCATTGTTGGAAACTAAAGAAGGATTTTGTTTAGTTTACAAGACGAATTAAAAAGGTACGAGGTGACAAATGGAATGCAAATTTACAGTTTTAGTTGTGCTATGATATCATGAGACTGATCTCCTTTTGAATAGCTTTCATGCTTAATGAACAAAAAATATGTATGGCACTTAAAATAAGTCACAGTTTGAAAGAATCATCGATATTAAGTTAAATTTTATATTTAAAATTTAATAGTTAAATTTTATATTTAAAATTCACTATATTTAACCGAAGTTAAATATAGTGAAGATACTTGTCGAATCAGTGGACTACCAAAAGTGAAGTATGTGATTTCTACTGTAATTTCAATGTTTCCAATCTAATTTGCTGCGACTGTTTGTTGATGACCAAATTTGTATTATTATTGAGTCACATTATTGCAACTCTAAAATATTATATTGCAACGTCTTCGAATAATGACTTTTTGTTACATTTTATAGACTTTTTTATGATTGCGTATGTTTGTGTGTACTAATTACAAGGCACTTACTAATTATGCACGCAAAGAATCATAACAGAGTTGAGTAATAGGATGCAGTTGTTATATCACAAATATGACTACATCCAACATCTAAGATCTTTACAACATAATGTCTTTTGTTGTATCCAAAGCAGCAAATAAAATCTTGAAGAAAGATAAGGTAGCAACAACAATTTCTCGTGTTTGCGATTTAACAAGTTCACAATATCAAATTTATTAAATTATTTAAAATTTCAGCATTCAAATGATCTTTAAATACATATGTAACTCTTCCAAGAGCTAATATTGTTGCACTTACAAAATGAGGACTTCCAGCAAGACCAGCTAAAAGACATGTAATATATTCCTTAAAGGAATTTTTTGGATCACCTGAAGAAAATCTTTGTAATGCTTGACCAATTTCATCCAACAGATTATAAGCAGCTTTTCGAGCTCTCTCAGAGTTTTCTTTAGTACAAAGAACAGCCTCTGGGATGATATCTAGTATAGTAGTTTTTTCATTCAGAGTAGATTGGGATACCAGTTGTTGAAGACAATTTAATCGCAACGCTCTTGTAGCTGGTGTCAAACCACTAATAGTTTCACTAAGCAATAATCTTAAGTCTTCAAGGTGAGATTTTACAAATGACTTACATGCTTCAGAATCAGCCAAAATATCAGCAAAATCATCAGTTTTTTTTGTTGAGCCATACATTTCTAAATCGCTGTCATCATTCCTCATATCCTTCTTACGTTGCTTACGAGCTTCAACTTTTCGAATATTAGCCAACTGTTTCTGATAACTCTTTGGCATCATTTTGGAAATCATTTCATAGCCAAATTTCCGAACTAATCTTGTGAACAGTTCTTTGGCTTTAAACCTCAAAGATCGTTGATTACCTTCAGCTAAATTTGTTAAGCCAGTAATCATTGACTGGATATCTTTTGCTATATTGTCAATTCATATTGTTTTACTTCTTACAGGATGTATAAGCATGCGCTGACTTCATTACTGAACCGCTTATCAACTGTAGCACTGATATATGAATAACTTAATTGTTTAGATGTTCTGTTCATGCAAGAAACAACTTTTTGAGAGATCAATTATTCAAAAGTTACATTATTACTCAAATATAAAAGCATGTCGACATGCACCTTGATTTACGCGTTCAACGAGACACCTTAACAACTTTTTATATGGGTATATCGTTTGAGTTTTATATCGCTTTTCTCCTCTATTTTGGTGATGTGTACTTCTAGTTTAATTTCTTTTATTTGTTCCTAGTTTTACTTTGGTTCTTGGGATGAAAGCAGTTTCTTTTGCTTCGTTTTTATTGATATGTAATTTAAATAACATACTTTCTTAATCATTTTTATTAATTCCTATAATTTCATTATTTCGCTACTCCAAAATCTCATTATTCCACTCCATTCAACTTCTGTTAGAAAATGCACGATGTCACTATCGTTTTTATTAATCTCTTTTATAGCTTACAAAATTCGAATTTTCATGTCAACTGATATTTTGAGCATTCTTGCTTTAAAATGAGAAAAGTACGTAATTTTTATAATATACATTTGAATTTAAATATCACGAGATTCGCTTGATTTTCATTTAATCTTGTAATTAAATGAATGATGCTAACACTAAGATCCTAATGCATAATTTGTTAAATTTTTATTGAGACACCAGATGGCGTTCCAGCATTATTTGAATAAGACAAAGAATTTTGATTTTCTCATAAAATTTTAAAGTACTATTCTATCATCCACCTTCAGGGAATGGCGGTAAAGAGGTTATAAATGCCCCAGGAGGCCAATCTTTAGCGGGTGCAGCGGAAACTAAATATGCATGAATTTCTGTCAATTTTCAAAGCCTATATGTATATATGTTTATATATACATATATGTATATATGTTTATATATACATATATGTATATATGTTTATATATACATATATGTATATATGTTTATGCATATATATATGTATGTATGACAACCATAAAAGCATTAAAACAATTAAAACCCATTTCCTGAATCAACAAAAATTAGAGGATGACCCTTGAAAAGGTCTTCAGGCCGAATTCTTTTTCTGTTGGCTGTAATTTTGATTCGGCTGTGTTCCTTTTTGTGGCTTATTTTGTTAATTAATTTATATGTATGTATGCATATAGATTTATGTATATATACAATCATAAAATTATTAAAACAATCAAAACCCATTTCTTGATCAACAAAAATTAAAGCGAAACCAACTAGTTCGAAATAGAAATTAAAACTCAATTTAGAATTACACGCTAAAAGTTCACAAAATGAAAGGTAAATGAATAAGAACCAATTAAGGAAACAAATCCAAAATACTATATTTAAAGAATTATTTAAACGAAACAGAAACAGAAGTAACCACGGAAACGTAACCAAAACCGGAATCGAAACTAAAAATCATTACTGATTCAAACAAGTTTTAAGAATTAAAATGTTTTTAAATCAATCATTGTATTTGGAGAGCGCAAATGCAGCTACAACTAAAATACAAATGAATATAAATTAATTAACAAAATAAGACAACCGAATCAAAATAATAATCAATAGAAAAAAATAGTCAATAGAAAAAGATCTATTGATTATTGTTTTGATTCGGTTTTCTTATTTTGTTAATTAATTTATATATATATATATATATATATATATATATATATATATATATATAT
>JAPMOQ010043853.1:1313346-1342354 GCA_026543055.1 Argiope trifasciata | reverse complement strand
ATATATATATATATATATATATATATATATATATATATATATATATAATATAGATATATTTAAGGTAATATGTGTTTTCATTTCATATATGAGACTCTATACTCGAAATTTATCAAATTAAAATCGAATATTGCGTAAATTTTATAATATTTTTCTTAGAAGAGTTTCATAGTTTATTTTTCAATTTAAAGGTTCAATAGATGGTTTATAATTCAGTTAAATTTATAAAAGTTTCCTTATGCTAAATTTACTCACCATCATCTTTTTTTTAAAATAGACAGATTGGAATGTAAACAATCCAGGCGAACTTTGTAAAGATTTCTTGTAAATGCCACACATACTTCAATACTTAATTTTTGACAAATGTCCTCTGATACTGCTTATAATCTTTTTTTATAAACGAAATTTTTTGTTTTTGACATTTCGAATCAAATCACTTTCATATTAAGAATTTTCTTTTTTGAAAAAATACCGAAAACAATTTCCATCCGTTTGATCCATTAGTAATTGCATTATTTCAGTTCATACCTTTTACTCAAAAGTTGCGTATGAATGATTTCAACTGAAATTGAAAAGGAAAAATAATTAGTTTTAGAAGATGAAGAAAGGAAGGATCCAAACTTGTATTTTTAAGGGCCTCCTGCAAAATTTAATTTAGCTCTATCTTCATCATGTATATATTTTGCATGTGCATATAAGTGCCTACTATTTTCACAATTCTAACATCAAGCTAGAATTCAACATATTAATTTATATCAGCAACATTACATTACCCACTCTACATTATGGAATCTCAAATTTGAATTGGATACCTTGCATCTTTGTGTAAGAATTTTGAATAAAAATTTCATTTTAGGCTACTAAAAACAATATATATATATTTATTTATCTAGAAATAGACCAGTAATTTTTCGTCTTTAAGCTATATTAAAAATTAAAAACAACTGAAATTGAAAAATAAGGTTGAAATGATTTTAGAATTTCCGTGGCTGTAGATGTCCGATTCCTTTTAATGGAACTATGTAGTTTTTGACAATATTTTATGAAAATTATAGTCCAAAATAAAATGAATAGATTATTTTTAAGGCCTAAACGAAAAGAATTTTGAAATATCTAAATTGGTACAAAAAGAAATGGATCAAATGATGACCATTGCAACAGTTACTTATTTCAACCCTTTATGCAAAAAAAGAATTCACTGAATTCCGCTTCATTTATTCCAAATGGGCTTAATTTTGAGACCGTTAGTTAGTCTTTCATACAAAGTAACATTTATTATTTCCACCAAAAGCTAATTGCACTTTCCTAAAATGTTTTCCTTTCAAGTTCCATAGTATTCTGATAAATGAGTGAAACATATGTCAAAATGATAAATTATTTGGAGTTTAACATCTCTAGTCTGATCTGTAAATTACTGCAACCATCTGTCCTTTTTCAATGAACTTCCCGCTCGAAAAAGGGTGTAGAATATTCTTCCCTGAGGGATGTTGCTGTAACCAATAGCGTATAGCTATGAAATCATGCATTAGAATATGTATCTTGTGATTCGTACAATACCTAATGATTAAAATTTCGCTGAATGCCGTAATCGGCTATGATGAGCACTCTGTGATCAGTAACTTTAAAATAATTTAGGAACTTATCTGAAATTAAGAACAGTTTTATTTCATAGGAATGGAAACATAAATTTTATGATTCTAAAAGAAAAATTTGGTTTTAACTAAATTTATCTTTATAAAATACTATTCATCTTTGGCAACTAGCTTATTCACTTGGAATATTGAGTTTTCTGTCTATTAAATTATTAACGTGGAATGTAGTTATTTAAAATCTCACTTTATAATTCTATAAGATTGAATAATATGAATGTAATAAAATCAATCGACTATAAATTGCTGAGTAAGGAATTAGAATATATATATAGATAGATATAAAGTAAAAGGATGATTTATCTTTTTGAAAATTCTATTTCATATTTAATAAATACAAAAAAGTAATTCTTATTTCAATTTCAATATTAGTAAAAGCACGTGTTTGAATGGCTAACAATAAAATTAATTTAAACTTCATCGTGACGATAAAAACATTGTTGCAAAATGTGTATTAAAATAAATTTAAAAGAAAATAATTAAAGAAAACATTTTATGGAAAGGGAATGGCATCCATTAAAAGAGTAATTAGTAAGATAAAGCAAGAATAGCTTTTGTGACCTAATTTTTTTAATTAATATAAGTGAAATATATTAAAATTTTGCTTAATGTTTAATCCCAATATATGAACGACTTTTAGATTTTAATAATAATCTTTTTGAAAAACATACGCCAAATTTCATCGACATAGGATAAAAACTGTAGACTTATATTAAAGATAACCTAGCAAGTTTTCATCCCCCGCTTTTGTTATTTGTCTAAGGATTATATATTGGCACCTGTCTACGATATTAATGTTGGATTTTGCTGCGTATGTCCGCACTGAGCAAACATATGTTAGGACAGGTATTAGCATGGCTGTATAAACAAGCAACATATTTTCCCTGGTCATTTCTGAATTCCGAGCAATTAGGGGATTCAATTTACGAGCATTATCTTGGAATTTTTGTCTGACATAGTTAAGATGGGGATTCCAAATTAGGTTTTTGTCTAATATTACACTGAGGTATTTAGCTTCCTGAGACCATGGGATTTCAATTTTATTAATTTTGGGCAGAATTTCTTTTATTTGTGAAAAACATTGATATTGTTTTTGAGGTATTTATTGTGATTATCCACTTAGAGAACCAGCTGTCTAGTCCTTGGATATGTTTGTTTAATGTGTGAGTGATGTATTTTATGTGTTTGTTTTTGGCCAGTATAGTTGGGCCATCTGCGAAAATGCATAGTTTGGTATTGTATTTCTGAGGTATATCATTAATAAATATTGAGTATAAAGTGGGGGATTATTTAACTCCTTGTGGCACACCTGCTTTTATGCAGCGAAGTTTGAAGAGTGTGGCGTTTGCGCGTACTGTGAAATTTATGTTAATATGGAAGGAGGGAATTAACTTTACGTGAGGAGGAGGAGTATTATAAGAGATTAATTTAAACATAAGTCCTTCCAACCATACTCCATCGAACGCTTTTTGAATATTGAGGAAAACCACTCCCTTGTTATCTCTATTTTCAAAGCCTGCGGTAACATATTCAATGACTCGAACGAGTTGGTGGGCGGCTGGCAATTTGGGTTCAAAACCGAATTGTATGGGGATTGGAATGTTATTTTTGAACAAGTGTTTGTTAAGTTTTTATAGGAAAAAATGTTCTGTTATTTTGCTGGAATTTGGAAATTGTGATATTGGTCTGCAGCTGGTGAGATCAATAGGATATTTCCGAGCTTTAAAATAGGAATCACGACAGCAGTTTTCCAAGATGAAGGGAAGTATTTGGATTTGAAAACGAGTGTGATTATTAAGTTGAGTTTGAATTTGGTGGTGGATGGGAGACTTTTGATAATTTTATTTGATACACCGTATATCTCTCTTTTTTACATTAATTTATTTAAGTGCAGCAAGAATTTCATTGGGGGTCATGGCCCTATTTCAGAGATGATTGGAGTTTTCAAAAAAAAAAAATCCAGAGTATTGTTTACTTTGTTTTTCGTGTCAGTGTCGTGGATGTTATTCAAGTTGAATTATTGCTCCAAGCTATCAGCTAAAGTTTCGGCTCGATCAGTGTTTGAAATAGCAGTACTGACATGGCCTTTAAAGGCGGAGATTTTTGTGTGAGTTTTCCTTATAGTGTTTTGCTGTGTTCCAAAGTGAATTATGGTTGAGTTGAAGTGCTAATAATTGTTTTTCCAATCCTCTTGCGATACTCGTTTTCTGCTTTTTTTTATCACTCTATTTAGGTCTTTTTTGTCAGATGGGTATCAAGTTCTTCGCCATTTGTCACGAGCGCTATTTCTTCTATTTAATATTTTTATTGTTACATATTGGGTGGTTGGGTCTGTTTCTATGATCTTGTCGTTGTGATTGAGTTTGTAAAATGTGCGACTTGAGTGACTTGACTTGGTCGTCTACTAAATTAACATTAATATTTAGATCGGTGTTGTAGAGCATGTTTGTTTTAAATTCAATCTAGTTTGTTTTTAATTTATTTTTGTGTTTGGAAGTTTTAAAAGTGAAATAAAAATTTAATAAAACTTGGTTGAAGTCTGAGCTTAGTTACGGAACCGAGAATATATCGCATGGGTGTAGAAATTTTTTTGTTATTAATAGGTCTAAGAAAGAAGCAGTGAAGTTTCTGTAGCTGGTAGGGGTAGGTGGAGCCATGATTTCTAGTCCGATAAATGACTTCAAAATACTGCCTCTAATAGTGTTTTTGTTGGGGCCCCAGTTAATGTGGTGAGCATTAAAATGACCACCCAGAATGCATAGGTTACCTAAATGCATTAAAGCGTTCAGGTCCGAAGTGAGTTTGTGTGAGATGGGGGGGGGGAGGAAAATTGTCGAAACTCCTTTTGCAGCTGTATTGGCTTTCTATTTATAGATTTCCCTCTTCTTTGTATAGAACCGGTTTAAGAAATTCCCTTTTGTACTGATAACGTCGAGAGCAACAACTATGTCGTGATGCTTTGGAGTCTGTAGTGTGGTAAAGTGGTTAGGAACATCACCACCTTATAATTTGGAATATTTACTTTAATTTGTAAGTTTAGGGGGGAATTAAAGTTAATTGAATTAGTTTAGACCAGCGCAAAATACTCTAACGTCATGAAATTTGGCATAATTGTTAGATTTGAGCTTTTGTGATATTATTATTAGTATAGTATAATATTTAGATTATTTATGGGAGAAAATAGAACTTTAATGGAATTACGTTGCAGGTAAGTTTTACTATAGGTAACTATAGTAAATGGATTTAGATTAACTATTTATATAGATTTAACAATTTTGAATTAATTTTCAAAAAAATACAGAAATTTCAGCTCATCGTTGCGATCTAAGCTCGAAACAGTAATGATTTTGAGATTTTAATCCAGTTCAGCTGTTGTCCTCGTCATATGACAGTGGTTCAAAATGACGAGGTCCGTCCCAAAATAGCCCTAGTCTTGCTTTACAACGGGACGTTAATATAACTAAACTAAACTAAACTAAACTCTTCATCACAATGGAGTCAGTTGATTTGACATGCATCAGCTAGTTGCATAGAATCAGCAACAGCTAGTTGCATAGAATCAGCAACAGCTAGTTGGTTTGACCCTGGTATTTCACACCATTGTATCTGAAATTGCAAGAACTTCTGTCAATTTATTTCTCAATTCATTTTTTTTAATATCATAACGCTTACAGATAAGTATTATCTGTGAATCCAATGATATCATGAACGTATACGATATGCATGATGAAATCAAAAGGGATGGTCTCCTGAAAACTTTCTTTCACGCTCTTTATTAAAAGTTTTATCGCTTACATAAAGTTCTAGGTTTTGGGCAAAGCCATGAATGCTATCAGCGTTCATATTTTTTTCATACATGAGACTAATGTGCTTCTTAGTTTGCACGTATATTTCTTCATGTCTTTTCATACATCAATAAAAAAAAACAGGTATTTGTGTATTACTTACATGGAACAGGCAACTAATTACGGAAAGTCGATCTTAAAAGTGATTCTTATTAGATGATGCAGTGGTCTCCCAGATGATGCAATACAACCCGTACAACTAGATATGTTGAGATTTGAACTTGGGGAATATTACACACTCATCAAGCAATACTCTATGAAGTTCCGGTAAATATGTAGGAGGGGTTGACGGGCTGAAACTCGTTAGTCTAACATGTCCCACACATGCTTTACTGCATTCAAGTCCTGTGAGAATGTTGGCCAATCCACACGGAAGATATCCTCTGATTGAAGACATTCGTTTACGATGTTTACATGATGAGGACAAGCGTTGTCATTCTTAAACAGGAATTTTGCGCCCATGGCTCCCCGAAACAAACATACATGTTGTTTCAGAATGATGCCCCGATAGATTTGGCCTGTCATGGTTCCAATTTAAACATACAGTCAATTCTGGAACCCAAAATTATTCCTCCCCTGTCCTTCCATGATGTTTTATTAATGGAAACGGGTACCTGGAGCTCTCCATATGAAAGTCAGGCGATAATCAGACTGCAAGATGCACCTTTACTCGTCGGAAGACATCACATTAGCCCACTGTTGCGGTGTCCACAATGCACAACCGCCAGTGACAGTGAATTGAAATAAGTGAAACGCATCTGCTAAGCCTACTGCCATATAGACGAATTTGCCCTAAGCGTCTATACATGGCCTGCCTTCAAACTGAGTACCAGTGACTGAAAAAAGCTGATGGGACAAATTTGATGCTGTGCATCGTCTATTTCTTTTGGTAGTAACTGTCAAATACCGCGTCTCATTTGGCCTTGTAACTCAGGGATGTCCCGTGTTGTGACATCTATTCACCTTACCATCATCTTGGTATCGTTGAAATGACTCTCTGGGCGATTCCAAGTTCCACGGATACTTCCAGCTTGGTAAGCCCGCATGCCAAACCGCCGATAATTTTACCACTTAAAAAAATCATCAAAATGCCTTCTTTGTGTTATAACTATGTGATTATTGCACTGAAAGGCTTATAAAGGGCATGCGGACAATTTTACTTCTTTGCCTGTATTCCTTATACATCACTCTTACACTCTCGTCATTGTGACGTACTATCAGTGTCATCTGGTGACTTGCTGCAATTTGTATATGATTTTTGAAGATGTGTGTAGTCATTTTGCGGGTGATTTATTATTTTAGAGTTCGATTTCCCCTTAACTCTGAATTATCCTTAATTTATAGACATTAGTCTATTTTTATTAAATCTAGCTTGAGATCTTTAGTGACTTTTGTTTTGGTGATTAATCTCTGATTACAGTTTATGCACAAACACCACAAAACTGAGCATGTATTTTGGACAACCCTTCTCCAAGTCAAAATTTATACATGCAATTACAAAGTCACAATTTATTTTAATTTATGTGGTTTTGATTTATTAAATTTAAACACATTAGAAAATATATACTGAAAGAGGCTCAAATGTTTGTCATATTTGCTTCGAAATGATTCATGTCTATAATATGCTCTTGTACATCAGGCTCTTTTCGTTCCGTATATGTCGTCCTAACTTATATTAGGATAGCTGGACAGTCAGATCTCTTCTGAATGGATTTCGTTCACGGTGGTGACCTTCACAGGAAAGAAAGTGGAGGGGTTGGGTTGGAAATGGTCCATGTTGATAACCGTTCCCTTTTCCAAGGGCGGCAAATTGAAAGTATAGCCAGCAAAAACTATTTCAGGAAGATTGTGAAGAGATGGGAATTACTAATTATAATAATTCAAAAATCATTTTAAAGTTATATACTGAGAAAAATTTAAATAAAGTCTCAGCGGCTCGAATACTTTGGCAATATAACCAACCAGGTGACAGTGAATAAGATGTATTTTGCTGACTATTTTTGGTCAGCCGCATAAGAACTCAAAGCAGTGGATGTCGACAGCATTAAGTAATCAAATTTTTTTTTGGAGAAAGGGTCAGTATCTAAATAAAAAAGAATAAATTGATTGAAAGTTTACTCAATTTTCTTTAATTAAATGCAAATTGAATTATTATGAATTATTTTGAAGCCGAAATACTTAAATTGTGCTTGCCCCCTTGTTGGATTTGTCTCCCCCCCCCATTGGCAAACTTCTGCCACAGCCTCTATTCATTCATACTTTGATAGAAATCTGAAAATTTGGTTGTAAAGTCTACAAACCTACCAAATTTCAGCCGTCTTTTTACCATCTAAGCATTTTTGAGTTAACGTGCTCATAGACAGACATAATTCCAGAAGTACATTTTTTTCTGAATCGTCTCATGGAGGTCTGAAAAGTAGACACTTGCCAAAATCCAGAGTTCAAAATTTATGATGATTACAATATTTTATCTCAGTATGATTCATTTCTCAGAAAGTAAAACATTCGATAGAGCAAATTAAAACAATACAAGTTAAAAGAAATCATATAAAAATCCAGGGAAGTGTTTATCTTTCGTGAGCTTTCTTTACAATCAAGAAATTTCGTTTGTTTGGTATAGTTATCTGTGTTTAATTTTCTCACATCTATGTTTCATCCAGGAAATAAATGTAACAAAATTTCTTTTTTACAAACCTACATTCTTTAGAACTCGTATTGGATTAATTAAATGAAATTAATTAAGTTTAAATTAGATTTTAAAATATCATTACTTATATATATTTTGCTTAACGGTTGCGGCTGTAACAATTTGGATCAAATTTTATATTTGCTGTAGGTAAAGGTTTTGCCTTTTAATTTTATCTATATAGGTATCTTTTTTGAAAAACGGCATTTTGCACACTAATTATTAGAATAATGCACCTTCTGTTTCGAAATGTGGCCAATGCAATGTAATGGTTAGAGCAACATGAATGACCCATGAGCTGCAGGTACTCGGTTCGCGCGGCGCTTTTTACTTTAGTTTTTCATTTATGTTTTTATGTAAATATTTTTGCTTTTCGTGTTTATCTATAAGTCTTGCTTAAGAAAAGGGGATTTTACACAAACACATACAAAGAATTTTTTTAATAACTAATTATTAGACTTTTATCTGTTCTCATGCTAACAATGCCATATAGAGGCATATCGAACCAGATTTCACAATGGTAAATATGAGTGCAATATAAGTAACGATGAATAAACTGTAAAATGAATACTGCAATTTAGCAGGTTGTCTATTATAACATGTTAAACCAAGGGTATTCATAATTTTTTTCTCTTCAAATGGCCAGCTCATATGTAGGTAAGATTGAAAAATATTCATATGAAATCAGTATATGATACGTATCTAAATATTTTCCCCCGATAGGAAAAAAAAAGGAACTGTCGTTTTCTAGATACATTTGTAAATCAATGAATTTTATTTGTTTGCTGAAGTTATCTGTATTTAAATTTCTAGCAAATGGAAATTTTTCCAGAATGGGGAGAAATGTATGCTGCTTCAGTTATCGTAGTTTGAAACCTTTCCATGGAACATGAAATGATAAAAACTATTTTAACTTTGTTTCAATTCTAAAAACTTGGTATGCGACCAAAGAAAATGCTATTTAGGATTTAATGGAAATTATTTCTTTTGCTAGGAAAGTAGAGTGAACCGAAAGAGAAATTAAAAAATAAAAACGCATCTTCCATTCCGATAAGGTCTTTTTTTTTTTCCATTTTAGCATTCTTTCGCACAATAAAAATTTTAATGAGAAAAAAGGAGATCTTGAATCTTTCCTTTTCTTCTTTCAATCTTACATTTTTATCTTGTACTGTATTTTTTCGCCTTATACATACACACACATATGTATATATAAATATATATCTTGTACAACATATTATATCATTTTAGTCCCTTCTTATCTTACTTCTTTTCCATCTCTGTCATAATAACATTAAAAGATGTAAGTGTGATTTGACCGCCATGTAGGGCAAATCATTATAGTAATTATATATAATCACTGTTCTCATATATGGTTCAAATAATAAATGAATATGCAAATTAGGGATTTCTTTCTGATCTTTTAAATATATTATAAACTTATTAAAAAAAGGGTTTTTTTTTCTCTTCCTAATTTATAATTTAATAAAACATAATTATTAACTGATTTTTTTTCTTTCTCTTAAACAGAAAATATTGAAATATTATGTTATCAGACTGTGTCTGAAGTTTATAATTAAAAAAAGGGCTTAGTTGAATGGATGAAATTTGGTAAATTATAGGTACACTAAATTTGTAGATTTGCGTCAAACTCTTAATGAAATCTATCTATAACAGCGGAAGTTGTCTCCTCAAAATTTTTTCGCATACGCTTTAATAAATTTGTCATGTCAGAGAACACCTTACATGGCATGTAGGTATAATAAATAATTAAGGAATATTAATCGTTGGCGAGAATTTAGTATTTTTACTGAATCTATCGTGTCATCCTTAGCCAAATACTTATCAATCAATCCCTGACATGCTTTAATAATATCCAATAATCGAATTCTTGTTTTAGATGCATTTTTCTCAACTAATTGAAACAAAAATTTGACACAAAACTGCACTTGTAATCACAATATCCCATGCTAGATCTGATAAATTTAAGTTATTATATTTTTCAATTATCCGGTTCACATGTTCCTGAAAGTACAAACTAACAGTCAACTCATAGTTTGGCTAGCAAAATTTGGCAAGTGTTCCACACTATAGACTTAAAACCTGTGTATCGAATTTTATATATATATCTCTCTCCGTTTTGTAATTATCGTGTTAAATACTTCATCTAAGTAGATTTTATTCAAAATTTAATAGAAATATGAAATTTGTTGTAAATGCCGTACACCAAATTTCAACCGTCAAGCTGAACGCTTTTTTGAGTTATCTTTGTCACAGACAGACAAACGGATATTTTCTCCCAAATGTGTTTTTCGAATGCAGGGTGGTCTAAAGACCTTATCAGACGGTAAAATATCGTCAGCAATTTTCCATTTCTACCGTCAAGAACCGGTCAAGCAAGTTTTTCGTCATCGATAACTTTTTTTAACCAGTTTGAAAATAGTGACGGAAATATTGTCTGTAAACGAAAGTTAACCAATTGTGTGAAATTTTAAAGTGACATCAATTTCGTTGTCGTTTACTGACGAAAAGTTTGGACGATATTTCGCCGTGTGATAAGACGTTAAAATGCGGAGAACCGTCAAGATCTCGAGTTCGAATTTTTGGACGATTACAACATTTTTTTCTGCATTACGTACGAGAAAGTAAAAATCGGTCTCTCTGCCATGCATTGCGAACCTGTAACCTAAAAAAATGCGATGAGTTGATATTGAATTAATTTTTCCGAAAGAATTCTAAATGAGTTTAAAATTTATGAATGTAAATATTTTCATCAAATTTTAGATGTGTATCAAATAGAACATTTGATAAATGCTCTATTAGAATTGTAAATAAGAATAAAATTGATGAGGTGTTCATTGTTTCATCAATATTCTAAATGTTATAATTAATGAAATTCAGTTAATTTTTCATTAGAATTCTGGCTTTGTATAAAACTGATGAAATTTTTAAAAAATCTAACAGACTTTAATATAATGAAACCTAATTAAATTTTCCTCGAAAAATCAAAAAATATATAAAATTGATGAAATTTGGTTGACTTTTTCATCAGAATTCTAGATGAGTAGAAAACTTTATAACTATATATAAAGAAAACTATAAACTATATATAAAACTATATATAAAGTCTAAATATATATATATAAAGTAATATATATATATATTACTTATTAATAAAACTATATATATATATAAAGTAAAAATGCGCTGGGGACCATTTGTTTTTGCCAAACATCTGATGACAAAAATAATCATGTATTTTATGTCCTAATTATCCATTGGGCCGCTAATCTGTGTATTTGAATGTACTTGAACATGATGATTAAGAAATGAAACTTTTTAAATAAATAAAATTTGGTATGCGGTTTTATAACATAAATTTATGATCCTTATCACATTTTGGTTTCAAACAGTTGAAAAGTGTTAAGAATGCATATAGGACTTTCTTGATTACGCTACAATGCACGAAACAAACTATAAATTTGTCACTACTGCCGATTCGCAAATTCGTCCGAAACTGCCCGAGCTTTTTCACATAGGCCAGGAAGCGCTTACTTCACAAAAATAGGGGTGAGATGAAAAATGTGTATGCGCGACAGAAGTCAAAGTCAAGGTCAAGGTTTAAAACTCCAAAAGTGCTCTTCTTTTCTTGCTTATCGTCCCTGTTAGGAGTATAATCGTCCTAAGGTTCTTTGTATAATCGTACAAAGGTTTCTGGTTCTTGAAACGAAAAGCTTGTTAGAAATCAGTAGACTTCAAGAGTCCGCAAAAATAACTAGTGTAGATCACTACAGTGGGGATAATTAGTTAATTAATTATAGTGGTGATAAATTAGTTAAAATTAACTAATTTATAATTTTCTTAATGAATAAGTTATTTATTTTTTGGAATTTATATGAAAGGACAGCCAAACTTGATCAATTTTACTTTGTAATAATTTTCATGTTATATTAATTAAATATCAGCAACATATACACTAGAAATTTATTTGCATCCTTTGAAATGTAGCTCTAAAGCCGGATTTATGTGTTTTGAAATATAATTAAAAGCTGTATGCTAAATCTTTACCATGCCTATGAAAACTCTTTTGTCATTCTTTTATTCTTTCAAATATGCCATATTTCATTAAATGTAAACTTCATAATTGAGAGATTTTTGTTGGTCCCGATTTACTTCGTAAAATTATCCATTTCATAGTGGTAATGCTTATAAGTGCTAATGCTACCTGTAAATTGCTACATTATGGTGAAACGATATTCAAAATGCTCTAAAGGACAGATCGCTGCACCTATTATTACCAAACTTAGCAAGAGAGGATACACTTGGTGAAAAGTATTTTGGATTTTACTATTCCACATTTTGAATTGAAAATATTAAAATTCAATCCTTCTTCGAGATTTAACAGAAATCTTA
This sequence comes from Argiope trifasciata, assembly GCA_026543055.1. NCBI lineage: Eukaryota > Metazoa > Arthropoda > Arachnida > Araneae > Araneidae > Argiope > Argiope trifasciata. The sequence goes on along the minus strand of JAPMOQ010043853.1, from coordinate 1,329,764 downwards.
TTCCCAAAATTTAAACGATGCTTGATTTTAAGTTGAAAATGTTTGCAAACATAGTCTTTGTTAATCACATGAAAGGATTATTTAATTGCCTGAAAAACTTAACAAAAAGAAAAATTTCAACCCTTGCCCTTCCCCGTTAAATAAAAATGTGGATATCCTAAGCAGTTTCCTTCTGTATTTAAGTGATAATCCAACTCTGCTCCCCCTTCAAAGAAAAAAAAGGAGGGGGAATAAAATGCAAACCCTGTAACAGATAGCATAATAGAACTTCTACCAAAGACCTCCATCATTCCCAAGCAAAATTCGTCGCTTCCTATTGGTTGAAAGAAGTACAATGGCTTGCTTCCCATTGGCAGTATGGTTGCATTATTCCAAAATATTTCCTAAATTCCATAGACTTTCGTCTCTGGCCCATTTTATTTTCACTAACTTAGACGGGGGATAGGAATGAATGCTTCTTTGCATCTTCATTTGATTCTTAGAATGAGCCAACTCTAGTAGGAAATCAAAATTTCCTTCTGGTAAACAAATGAGAGAAGACAAATATTCCCAGTGGGCGAAAATTCCAGAGGCGAAAGAAGGGGGAATTTCTTGCAAAACGTTCTAGAGCTTCGTTTTCTGAATGTTAGGACCGGATAAAAGAGTGTCACGTGATATAGATTAATGAGCACGTGAAAACTCGGTGTCTTGAGGCGTCAGGTCACTGTATTTTGGTTGTGGGGTCCCAGGCAGTGAGTTAGTGTAAACAAAAAGGGAATTTCGGTATCAGTCGTTGGGTTTCAAATTTTACGCCGCCATATTTATTTTTCAAAATTTTGTATTGCAGTGTAGTAGTTAGAAATAACAAAGCAATATGTCGAACAACAATAAATTATATGTTGGTAATTTGGCGTCATCCGTGGATGAGAACATACTGAGTGAATTGATTAATGAAAGATCCAGTTGCTTTCCAGCGTCGATTCTTGTCAAAGGTTCTGGTTATGCTTTCATTGAATGTCCGGATCCGGAAACGGCTGAAAAAATCAAAACGTCACTTAATGGTAAGTGTCCGATGAAAGAAAAGATTTTTTTCTCCGAAGGTTAGATAAAACGATGGTTGTATTCAAAGAAACATTACCATCTGAATTCATTAAATTTCATTTCATAAAGAAAAGGGAAAAGTTTTTTTCCTTCCTTTTTTTTCTCAGTTTTTTTCCTTCCCTACAGTTGTCAATAAACCTTCAGAGCAAGTGATGAATCAAGTTCTTACTGTTTATTTGTTACAATGAAATTTATAGCTTGTTTTATACGGATGGTAGATAGCAAATGAAAAAAAAAATCGATATTTTTGTTCAAAAAAGTATTTTTATGAATTAAAAAAGGGAGAAATTTTAATAACGCAATTTAAACATTTTAATCAATGTTAATTATTAACTAGAATTAGATGGATTTCTTTAATTATAACAAATATACTTGTGTTTTTTTTTTAATTTTTATCATTTATTTTAAACTGCAATTAAATATTTATTTATTTTTTAATTTCATCCTGCATATATTAAATGGGATTATGAAATTCCAATTTATCTTGAGCACTTAAAAAACTAAAGTAAATTTTATTAATAAATCTTATTATTTTTTAATTTCTAATATCAACCTACTGCTCGATGGGTCAGCGAATATACAATGATGTATGAATTACATATTTTTTTAACATAATGAATCACCTGACCATTCATCATATTTGCTTTCAAAAACAAATTCATAGCTTACTATTCTATATTAAAAGATTTTAATATAGAATTTATTTCAGATTGGTTAAAGGAATAAGAAAGCTTTTACATAGAATAATAATAAACAGTTCGCAATAATCTGATGTAATTTAAATATTTTAATCAATTTGAATGAATAACTATGATTAAACGGATATCTTTAAGTATCCGTTATTTTTCATTTCATTGCTTTATTTTCAGCTGTAATTAATTGCTATTTTTAAAATTTTATCCTGTTTGTATTAAATCGGTTTGTAAAATGTCCCATTATCTTGGCAACTAAAGATTAAAAGGAATCTTCTAGCATACTATAATGTCTCTTACTATTCTTTAATTGCTAATGTCAAACTACTGCACGAGTCATCAACAGATAAGAAGATTAATTAAAAGACGAGACATACACTTTTAAACAAAATTAGTCACAGGACCTTTGCTTTAAAAACAGTTTTATGGATTTACTTCCTATGTAGAAAAATATTAACATAAAATTTATTCACATTAGTGAATAGAATAATAAACTATTTACTAGAATTTAAAAAAAAGTCGAGTCGGTTGTTTACAACGTAGCTGGAAAAAAAAACTAGAAACATAATTTTTGTGTTATTATCAATAAGTCATTCAACCATATATTATTAATTCCACATGGGAAAAGTAAGACGACTTCTTTTATTTATCGGTAACAAAAGTAATCAATTTTTATTTTGCAGAAAGCTTTTATTGTCACAATGAGTTCTCCTAATTTTGATTCAGAACTGGTTATATTCATTTTATCAAAACTGATTGCCATGACAACAAATAATGATTTTGTATCCTTTAAAATGCAAATAGGTCATGCTTATTTAATTTTTAATAAAAATTATGTATGTGTTGTAATATTTAAAAATATTTATCAGAAACCTTTTGAACGCAAAACCAAAATTGGAAATTAAACAACAACGAAAAAAAAAATGAAAAATAATGTTAGCTGAAATAATTATTGAGAGGATTTTAAATTATTTTTTAAATCAGTTCAATTTTTAAAAACTGTCTAATAAGTTTTGAACGATCCGAAAGACTCTAATTGTGATATTTTTTCAATAGCATTGTTGTTATTATTATCATTAACCCCTTTGGACCACCGATGCTCAGATTTGGTATCTATGAATTCTTGTTGCAATCTTTCTTTGGAATCCAAGCATTCGGTTTTGGTACATAAATGAATACGAATATGAATGAAATGCTCAACATTATGAATCAAATTTTAAAAAATTGAGAATGGAGAAAATATGGAATGTGTTCTTTATATCCTTAAGCACAATATGAGTGCAATTTGAAAAAATTATTCCAAAACTTATTACATAAATTTAATGTATTTATTTTAAAAACAGAATCGTCCATCACATCACTCGTATTGACTTGGATCTTAAAAATCCTGATCTGGCTTAAAATTCGTAATATTTTATAGCTTGAACGAATAAAATTAATCTCCATTACCAAAAGTTATAAAGCTATAAAATCTACAATTCGTAATAAACATTTAAAAATTTTATAGCATCCCCAGCTGTCAAGAAAAGACGACTGATAGCTATGCATCATGGGTATTTCAGGTGAATCTGTTTTGTAAAGGCGGATGACTTCAATGCAATCAGTCGTAGTTATTACTTTTCTAAGCTATCCAATTATAATTCATTTCCCCACAGAAAATGTAATAATATCTGCAGCCTTCTTCCGAGTGTGGATAAACAAAATATTTTGATATTTAAAAAAAAATGTTACAATTTTTTTTTTCGAAAAAATGCAAAAAATTGTTGAAGGTGATTGCTAATATCTTCTGTTGATTATTAAAGGAAATTTACAATAGAAAGTCTATTTCTTAACCTTTATTCACCTTTCAATAAACAAATTTAAAAAGAATAAAAAAAATAGTTTGATGGCATTTGTATTATTTGACAAGACCAATTTCGCATGTCATTAAACATCTCTTGAACGTTATTTTACGCATTTTCGGCAAAATACAAGGACAATAAATTTATTTATTTGTAAAAATAAATTAGTACTATGTGGTAGTAATAATAAGAGGACAATTTCTCTTTCGTGAATCCAATGATAGATTTGTTTGCAAAACACAAGTAAACATATATCCTTAGACATGGACCTACTTCAATAATCCTATAAAAGTTACTTTTTCCTAGTACAGAAAGAGTGAAAAAAAGTTTAAAGAGTGAAAACATATAATTCAATATTTCTTAGAATATATGAAAAAAAAGACAATAATTTGCGACTGAAACTTGACGAAATGGTTAATCCAAAATTCACATACTTTATTTATTATAACAGTACTTTAATAAAAGGACTATATTTTCATATTTTATAAAGGATACATATTTTTACAAAGTATATATATGAGCATAAATTAATTTTAAATGGTATCCAATAATTTTTTATTGACAAAAAATGAAATAAGGCTGAAATCCGTACTGCATTGCTCAATTTCAGATAATAAGTTAATAACATTTATTACATATTTTATAATTTTTCATAGTACGCAATTCTGAAGTGTTTTGGGCGCGAAACAAGTTTACTACTCTCTTTATAGCATACACATGTGTTTTATTGGTTGCGTCAGATCTTTGCAAATAAATTCAGAAGACCAATCCATATGTTACATAAAATGAATTTAATCACATATGCGCAATACTGAGAAAATTTTGTATACGCGTCAAAAGGTTATTAAAAGTTTGTATACGTGTCAATATTTTATCTGAACATTTAAAAAGAAATTAATGACAATTAATAAATACGATCTTATTTTCTGATTTTATGTTACAAATAATCTTAAATGATATACATATTATCTCTGAAAGTTACTACGAAAGTTTTCCTCAGACATCGATCAGAAGCATGGAAAAACAGCCAAAACCAATAAATTTGTCTTTTAATATCGTAACAAAATTTATAGACCCAAGCATGTAACTTTATGTCTTTATACATAGATGTAGGAAACACATTGGCACTTTTTTTTCCCTATTTGGACCGTGCACTAATTTCTTACGAATCACGATGAATGGATGATAACACTATAACACACATATTTACATATAACAGGGCGTTTTTTCTATTGAATAAATCTACATTTTAAAAATAAATGCATCCATTTAAATTTATAGTTATCTCATCTAAATTTAAAAATGATGATGTACAAAATTTGGTGATATAAATGTAAAACTTTGGCAATGGGAAATGTAAGAAAAACTTTTTAATAATCAATAAGCTTGCAGTATAAGGGGTGTAGAAAAAGTTTAATTTTTCAAACTGTTTGCTATTAATTTTCACAGAAGCCAAGCATCATCATATCATTGCATATCTTATCTAATGAAATTTTGCAAATGTAAGTACATCTGAAGATGAAATATTTTTAAAAAAATTAAAGCCTGTTTCATTTATATTAGACATTTGCATTTTAAGCAATAAAGTTCCTTGCTAAATTATCATTATACATCATATTTCTAACGAAATCTATACTTATAATAAAGCTCAATGTGTGTGTGTGTGTGTGTGTTGGCGCTCTACAGACCAGACCGTTGGACCTATAGCTACCAAATTTGGTACATGTATACCTTGGAGGTTCAGAATGTGCACCTCGGAGCCCTTTTTTCATATTTTTAATTAGAATTTGAATAAATTAAAATTTAAGCGAAATTTAAGCGAATTTTTGCATCAATTTAAAGATTAAAAAATTAGCTTTCTAATGGCATCTTTGTTTTAATGCATAACTTAAGCTTCTATTTTTAACGAATTTTTAAAGAAATATTTTAATCATGTTTTTCAACAATATATTTCGGACAAAACAATAAAATTTAATCTGCACGAGCACGTCAAGGGGGAAAAATTAGGTTTTATCAGCGTGTTGCCATCCTATTGACGGAAGTTCAAACTAAAAAAAAACAACTATCATTGCAAATTAAATCTAAAGAAATGCAACTTTTAGCACGTGACTGGATAAAATAAGAGAAATTTAATGCATGACATTTTCTAAAATAAATAATGAAAGAGCAAAGAGAAAAATAGCTTTTATTAGCTCTGTTGAAATCATACTGACAGAAGTTCAAATTAAAAAATAAATTAACTATGAAAACAAATTAAATCGAAAAAGAATGTAACATTCACCACGTGATTGGATGAAATGAAATAAATATTAAATGTTATGTTTTCTAAAAAAGAAATACAAGACAAAGGTTTCTATGATCGTTTGCAACATCTATATCATTAATTTAGTAAATCAGTGTTAAGTAACTTTCGAAGTTTAAGTATATCTGGCAGAGAAATTATAAAGAGAGCAAGGCACATAAGTATTTAATTGAAAATTTTAGACCCCATTACTCTTGGCGAACCAGCTGGTCGCCAAAGGCGTCTAGTACGAAATATTTTAAAACTTTTTCCCCAAAGCAAATATAAAACTGGATTTTGTGTATTGGCACAAAACTTCCTACGTATTGGAACACACCGCTATTGCTGAAATAAATATTTGAAAGGTAGCCACTATTTGAAAAAGTTTAATCAATTACTGCGCTTTACAGCAGTAAAATCCCAATAACAGTTTCAACGCTATGGAAGCGATATCTCATCTTCCAGATATTTCCTATTAAAGGTTTCTGTGGGCTAACATTTGTATCTTATGTATATATGTATTAGATAAGTTGTACTTTCTAATACATATTTGAAGAATACCGTTCCTTTTTTAAACTGGCATAAGAGATAAATTTTAGTCCACAGGAACCTGTAACTGAAAGTATCTGAAATACATCTCATCGGTAGCATTGGAATTTTTTAAATTATTGGGGCGGAGAGTGAAAAAGAAAAAAACCAATGCTGTAACCAAAAAAAATCCAATGCTGCTGATGTATATATTATGTCTTCAAAATATAGCGTTGATATGATTTGTGATTACATTATAACATTTGAAAAATCGTTTGCTAATTTTAAATATCCAACACATTGTTAATATACAATCTAATAAGTAAATAAGTAAAGTAAACAATCAAAAAAAAGAAGACAGCAACACGAAGCAAAGTTTAAAAACGTTTTCAAAAATTATTAATAAAATATATAAATTCCCATCAATTCACTACTTTTCAGTTTCCGCCCTCAAACATTTTTACCATTTTAGAATATAGGTCAGAATTTCATTTGGAGGAAAAACTCATTATCACATTATAATTAAATTTAAATGGTAAATAGAGTGCAACCGTAATTTAAAACGCAATTCCGCAATAGTATCACAAGAAGGTTTTATTTTATCAATATATTTTTAATTTTAGTTAAAATTTCAAATTACGATAGAAAAAGTAATCAACTGGCAACAGTAAACAATTACCCAGTAAATCAAATTATATTGGCCCAAATAACTGCCGCCTTTAAGAAACGATTGAAAATGCTGGCAATAATGCAACAAAGGGTTATTATACATACCAGTCTTTGGAAATATTAAAAATAAAGTGATACCAGATTTTAGCCACGTTAACAATAGCTATTCTCTCTGTCTTGTAAGTTAAAATGAAAAATGTGATCACACATTTTATTCCATTTTTCTTTTCCATTATCAACAGGATACAGTTTCCATACCATTGTTTTTAAGGTCAACTTCTTTAAGTTGTTGTTGAAGGCAAATGATGGATATTTCAATTCTCAATTAACCTTGATTGAAAACGGGATAGTAGTCAGTAATATCTATGGCGTTTACTGCTTCTTTTTTTTTTCCTATATTTTTTTTAGAGTAAGTAAATATGTAAATACAATCGAAGTTAAAATATTTGCCCACCATCCCACTTTTAAGGGATAGCATTTATTTTTTAATAGGAATAGTTTAATAGGAATTACACCTTTTCACCTTATTAACCAGCCGGATTGGTCTCCCTAAAATTTTCTAGCATACTCGCTAATATGACAGAGAACGCGTTACATAGCAAATGACGCCATGGCCTTGTGGTAAGGCCTTCGGAACCAGAAGGTTGCAGGTTCAAGACCCTCTTCCACTGAAGAGCCGTCGCGTAAGCGGGTCTGGTGCACGTTAAATCCGTCGGGGCTAAACGTCCTTCCGTTAGTTTGGAGAGGGGGGGGGGGTTGTTCTAGCTCAGGTGTCATCCTCGTCATCTGAACATGGTTCAAAATTACGAGGTTCATCCTAAAATAGCCCTAGCGTTGCTTCAAAACGGGAAGTTAATATAGCTAAACTTAAACTAACCTTACATAGCCCTACAAATTAGCAATATAAGAGAAAACGAAACTAATTACGGAAACTGAACCAAAAACTATTTCGGATTCGAACAAGACTAAAATTTAAATTTAAAATTTAAAAGGCAATCATAGTATTTAGTGTGCGCGAATGCAGCTACCACCAAAATACTAATGAAACATATAAATTAGCAATATAAGAGAAAACGAAACTAATTACGGAAACTGAACCAAAAACTATTTCGGATTCGAACAAGACTAAATATAAATGTTAGTATGATTGACACAATTAATAAAGAATCTGGTCTGAGGACTTTCTCAAGGGTCACCCTCAGACAGGGATTCAAACCAGGGATTTTTTCTGTGAAGAGTCTGACTTTCGTCAAGAAATTGACCCCTCGTGACCCGAAAATCCCAGAATATTGAGGTTTGGGAGATAAATTAGTATCACACAAGAAAAAACATCAAATTTGAACAAAGTCACAGCAACCAAAAAAGCATGAAACCATAAAAACAAATTGTCAACACAAGAATGAATAGAGACTACAAACTAAATTAAAATCTTACATATCACACATTCGATTCCGAAATAGTTTTTGTTTCAGTTTCCGTTATTAGTTTCGTTTTCTCTTATATTGCTAACTTACATAGCCCTGGTATACAATGATAATGAAATATTAACTTTTAGTGTGAATTTAACATTTTGATTGAATCTATTGTATTATACATGGCGATTAATTCCTATAATAAAGTTAATAGTATCCAAATATCGAATTTATGTTTTAGACATGTTTTTCTCAACCGATTGCAACAAAAATTTGATACAAAACTGCCCTTATAATTACAAGTTCTCAATCCAAATTTGATATATTTAAGTCTGTGTGTTTTTGAATTATCCTTTTTACTTTTTACTTATTTACCCAACAGACAGTCAACCCGTTGTTGTATTTGGCTTATAATTTGATAGATGTCTTTACTATACATGATAAAACTGTATACCGTATATTATCTCTCTAGCTTTTTTCGTTTTGTAATTATGTTAACTTATATTCGAACAGCCGGATAGGCGAACTTCCTCCGAAAAGATTTTACTGAAAATTTGATAGAAACTGCAAATTTAGTGTACAGATCGTATACCAAATTTTAATTGTCTAGCTCAAATCGTTTTTGATTTATCTTTGTCACAGACCGACAAACATTTTGCACGATGTGTTTTTGAACCCAGGAAAGTCTAGAACTTAGAGATTCGTCAAAATCTCGATTATCGAATTTTTTGACAATTATTATATTTTCTCTATACTACTTATTCCAGAAAAGAAAAAAAAAGTGCATGCACTTTTAGTTTAATCTAGAAACACAGCTCAGAATTAGTGACGTGGCGTTTTATACAAGTAAAGAGAAAATCTTTTATTTTATAATGTAATAGATAAGAAATCGCTGATTCAGTATTTTCAAGAGGAGACATGAAAACTGGAATAGATAAACATATCAAGATTATTGAAGTAATTTTAAGATTTAACTTAAAGATATCTTTATCTTAATTATTGTATATATATTTATGCATGGATGTAGGTAAAGTACATTTCTGCTGTGATAGATAATGGACTTGGAATTTTTGTTTTAAAAGATGAAATAAAGAAATAGTTTAATTTACTCATTCCTTTCTTATAAGTAACTAGCCGCCTTTGGCGACCAGCCAGTTCGCCATGAGTAATGCGTTCTAAAATTTCCAATTAAATCATATATTTTTTAGTCAAAATTTAAGAAATAGTTTAAGTTGAAAGATTTAGTTATTAGTAGTTAAATAGTCGGTAACTTTATTCGGAAAAACTTTTTGAGTTTAATGCTCTAATAATTTATCGATTATGCTTCCAAAATATTAAAAATGTTTTTTTCGGTAATATTGCCAAAATGTTAAATATGTTTTTTAATGAAAGCGAGAAAGGGAAAAAATTATTGAATTAATGAAACAGATATTGCAAACGATTATAGAAATATGCCATTAAGTTGGGATTTCAATGCATATCCTGTCTAAATTCAATCAGGTTTACCGTAAATAAAAATAATTTATGGAATTAATGATATAAATATTGCAAACGATTTCTTAGAATCCTTTGCCTTGCATTTATTTTTATAGAAGATATCACATTTTATGTTTATGTTATTTTATCCAGTCACGTGCTGAAAGTTGTATTTCTTTAGATTTGATTTACGATATTAGTTGTTGTTTTTCATTTGAACTTCCGGCATTGTTTTATTTTATTTTATCCAGTCACGTGCTAAAAATAAACATGGTTATAATATTTCTTTAAAAATTCGTTAAAAATAGAAGCTTGAGTTATACATTAAAACACTGATACCATTAGAAAGCTAATTTTTTTATCTTTAAATTGATGTTAAAATCATGTTTGTGCGATAATATTATCGGAAGTTATAGCGGAAAAACGTCAAAATTTCGCTTACATTTTAATTAATTCAAATTCTAATTAAAAATTCGAAAAAAGGGCTCCGAGGTGCACATTCCCAACCTCCAAGGTACACATATACCAAATTTGGTAGCTGTAGGTCCAACGGTCTGGCCTGTAGAGCGCCAACACACACACACACGCACACACACACACACACATTGAGCTTTATTATAAGTATAGATATAGATTATGCTCTTTGTTAAATCGATTGTTCATTTCAAAGTATGTAACTATAATTTCAGTGTATTCAAGTTTCGTATAATATTATTGAAGGCTGGAACATAAATCTGCTAATGATTTAACCTGTCATTCCCGAAAACGCCCATTTAAATTAATATTTCATGCTCAACATGATTCCTCGCGCAATGAACTTCTAAGCGTTGCGTGATAAAACGCAATACAGACTAAATCCGTAGTAAAAACTGGGGGAAAATAAATTAAAGGATATTTGCACTTGCAGTTCGCAATATGGTAACATCAAAATATTTGAAGAGGAATTCGACTATTTTGATATTATTTAACTTAATTGTAGCAAAGTTAGCTTGCATAAAAAATGACTTAATATTGCTGATAAGCGTATTATAAAACTAATAATGAAAATTAATGTATTTTTAAATAAAAAAATACAACAGAAATCAAATAAGCTTCACTTCATATTTCATAATGGATCTGTGCAATAATACGTTCTGAAGTTATTATGGAAGAAAAGTTAAAATTATATTTAATTTTTATTAAAAGTCTAGTTAAACATTTTAAAAACTTAATAAACTCCGACAACACAAAAAAGAAAAATGTGTGTCGAATATGTTATTTTAGGCTCACCAATCCACCTTGTAGAACATTCTGAGTGGTTTATCCTCGCGAATTGGACAATTTACAGATAATGTGCCCAAACTTATAAATATCTATGTATTTTATAGATATCTATGTATTTAAAATTATTTTCAAAATCATTGTGACTACTTCTCGAACTTGAAACACTAGTACGATTTCACCAGTTGTTATTTTAAATGAAGAGCTTACGACTTCTAGATCTATAAATAGTAACAGTAATCCTACTCCACACTTTATTTTTAGGTAAAATCTCAAAAAGTTACATCATTATGTATTCTCTCTGGAAAAAAAGTATCCGAATCACAACTACATATGTACCAACTTTGCCAGTTTTTACTTCATATGACGGCTCAGTAATGTCATATATGATAATTTGATCTTTTACATACTCAAGAATAAATTTAAATTAATTAGATTTTAAAGTGATAAAGCTATTAGTGCATGAAAACCAATCTTTTAATTAAAATTTTAAGGAAATTTTTTTTGTAAAACATTGAACTACACTTCGGGTGCAATTTCCATTTGGATAGTCACTAAATATACGGATCAGTTTGGATATTGTTATCAAAATTCTTAAGTATCGAACTGATCACATTAAGATTCAGCTATTTGATTAAATCTTGACATGATGATGGATGATTAAAGTAAACACCACGAGCGTTATATAATATACATCAGCACTGACTGTAATCGGTTTTCAAAAAAATCAGTACTCATGCATCAAAAAGGAAATGCCGGAGAAGAGCTCCACAAGCAGCAAGGTTTCACAAAGCACCGAAAAAGGAAATACATCTCTATTCAATGGAAAAGTGAACCCAAACACCTGCGTTTCACTCTCTTTGAGTAGTCACTTACCGAAAAGCAAGGGAATATTGTCGTGCTGTATTCAGTTTACCAGATGTAGAATCTCACCTCGACTTGCTCATATACTTACAGAATATGGAGCCTTTTATGATTATTTTCGTATGATAAGAAAGATAAATTTGACTGAATGGGCATAAAATTGATTTGAAATCTATGATTTTATTGTTAAAATTAGGCGCCAAATTTAAAGTATTTTACTTTTCTTTGCAATTTTAAATTATCATATTTGTGAACGACAAATGTAACACAATATAAATGATCAAATTGCGTACGAACAAGACTGATGATTATCTACCCATTGATGTATTTAATCCAAAAATTCATCAGACATCTAAATTTTGATGTAAAAGTCGTATTTTGAAGCCTATATCATAACCAGCTTCTTGTTAATCATCACAAATCTAAATTTTGATTAAAATAGTATTACATAACATAAGCTCTTACAATTTTATTGAAATGTTTTACCATATCCTTCATACTCACCAAGATCTAGCTCCATCTGATTAGTACTTCTATTTGTCAAAAATTATTTTCTTAATAAGCAAATATTCTTCAATTTATTTTCCCCCAGTTTTTACTACGGATTTAGTCTGTATTGCGTTTTATCACGCAACGCTTAGAAGTTCATTGCGCGAGGAATCATGTTGAGCATGAAATATTAATTTAAATGGGCGTTTTCGGGAATGACAGGTTAAATCATTAGCAGATTTATGTCCCAGCCTTCAATAATATTATACGAAACTTGAATACACTGAAATTATAGTTACATAATTTGAAATGAACAATCGATTTAACAAAGAGCATAATCTATACTTATAATAAAGCTCAATGTGTGTGTGTGTGTGCGTGTGTGTGTGTTGGCGTTCTACAGGCCAGACCGTTGGACCTACAGCTACCAAATTTGGTACATGTAAACCTTGGATATCGGGAATGTGCACCTCGGAGCCCTTTTTTCGAATTTTTAATTAGAATTAGAATTAATTAAAATGTAAGCGAAATTTTGACGTTTTTCCGCTATAACTTCCGATAATATTATCGCACAAACATGATTTTAACATCAATTTAAAGATTAAAAAAATTAGCTTTCTAATGGTATCAGTGTTTTAATGTATAACTCAAGCTTCTATTTTTAACGAATTTTTAAAGAAATATTTTAACCATGTTTTTTTTTAGCATGTGACTGGATAAAATAACATAAACATAAAATGTGATATCTTCTATAAAAATAAATGCAAGGCAAAGGATTCTAAGAAATCGTTTGCAATATTTATATCATTAATTCCATAAATGATCTTTATTTACAATAAACCTGATTGAATTTAGACAGGATTTGCATTTAAATCCCAACTTAATGGCATATTTCTATAATCGTTTGCAATATCTGTATCATTAATTCAATAATTTTTTCCCTTTCTCGCTTTCATTAAAAAACATATTTAACATTTTGGCAATATTACCGAAAAAAACATTTTTAATATTTTGGAAGCATAATCGATAAATAATCAGCTTCTTGTTTCCCTTTTCGTTGCTGTGTTGACAATAATATATTTGAATAATCAACAGACAATGAGCCTTTGATGGATTTAAAAGTAAAATTGATAATAATTTATCGTAAATTCAAGCAATTTCGTCACATTTTCTTTTTCTTTTAGCAGTTTTGTAAACTAGAAATTTATAAAAATGTTTCAAACTCTTCATAAACTAATAATCTTGATCACTAGTTATATATTCTATGAATACATGAGATTTTCCAAGAATTTAAGTAGACATTTATATGCTAAATATGTCCAAAATTACTCTATAAAAAAGACAACTTTGGCAACTGTGTCAAAAATCAGCCGATTTTTTTTAAAAAAAACGCAACAAGATTTATTTTCAAATTATGAAACACCACTGAATATCAGTGATAACTCTTTATTGTAAAGAAAATTGTATAGAAATATTCCAAATATAAAAATTGAAACCTTTAAAATTCACAAACATCATTTAAAAAATGATTTTATCCGAAAAGGCAAATTTCCTATGGTTTCATTGAAAAAAGGGGCAATGATGTAAAGCCGTGCTCCGCAACCGGTGTGCCGCGGCACACTGGTGTGTCATGAGCCAGATACAGGTGTGCCGCGGTCAAATACATTGTATTTGACATTTTACAATTTTTCATCATATATTTAATACACAATGAGAATTTATTTTTACAATAATGTGTATTTTTCTAAATATACTATAGAATAATTATTATGCGGTCATGCTTAAAAGATCTTGACCAAGAACTTCGGGTCGCGGTGTCAAATATTGAGCCGAATATAAAACTTTTGTGTTCATTGAAACAAGCGCAGGTATCACATTAATAATTATTATGATTGCGTAGAAATAAATATGTTATGGTTTTATGTATGTATACTTTTCAAATAAAAAACAAACATTTATTGTAAAATTTGTGTATCACTCAATACCAATATATTTTAGCTTTCGGTATATATTTTAGCCTATATATTTATAGTACCTATATATTTTAGCCGCGGAATTCTAGAAAGAAATAAGGTGCGTCGTAGGTGAGAAAAGGTTGCGGAGCACTGATGTAAAGGATATTTTTTGCATTTATCATCTGCATTTCGTTTTCCTTTTGTCATAAATTCTATCTATTCTCAATTAAAGACACTCTATGCGCATATGCCGAGAGGTGGTTATTGTGCTGAAATATGGTTGAGATGGAAGAAAGTGCGTCTAATAAGACGGAAGTAAAGATCAAGATTTAACAAAAATTTCTATAATTCGTGTCTTTTATTGCATATTATCCCTGTGTGAAATTAAATCATCTGAAAGTTCTAATTTTGAAAACTTGCAATGGAGATTATTTCCACAAACTTCCCATCTTCATGTAATTGATAATATCAAAAAGATGCTGGACTCCTTTTTTTCTCCAGGAATTTTACCACAAAAATCATTCACATTTTTAGCTTCGTAGATTTATATCCTCAATTTCTTGTTCACATTCACCTTCGATATTTCTTTGTCAGGTACGTCATAGAAATAAAATGATAAATGTGATTCATCTTTATTGTTATGGTCATTCTTTTTAATTGTTCGTTCATTTACAAGTCCCACTCCCTCTTTATTTGATTTTCGGTAAAAAGTATTTGGAAGGGTTTATCAACTGTAAACCTGTGAAATCTTTTTTCTCTATGAATCTAAGAAATCTTTCAATAGGAGCATCATAAATCATTCCCCAGTCAGCACAAATAAGGATTCTTCCGATGATCTAATCTTCCTCTTCGCTATTCAATAAAGTCTGTCCTCAATAAAGTGGTTTTCTTCAAATGGTGGTATTAGACTTTTATCATTAAAGATTCTACGAGGAATATTATAAACTCAAAATGCTTTTCCATCAATCATACTTTGTAAACCACAAAAGAAATAGGAAATTATAACATATCATCAATAAAATTTTAATTCTTGCATCTTTCAAACTGGGTTCTAAGATTTCTTGGCATCAGAAATACTTTTGAAAAAAATCATGGAAAATACACTATCAGGAACAGTGTACAAAAAATTGAGAGAAAAAGGTGAAACATAACTATAAAAGAAAAAGATGTAATTAATATAATTTTTAAATCTTGCATTTTCAAAATGGTCTCTTTTTGCATCGCTTCCCTTTATCTGCGTGATTGGGTGGGCTAGCTATATCGCAACTCCCATCGGTGTGTTTCTGGATAATGCTATTTTACTTCAAAGGTGCAGATTCTAAGAAATGCAAAGAATCTTTGATATTTTAAGACCAGAATACATCCAGCAGAAAAACATTTCCTAGACCTGAAATTACTTTGACTAGCAAATGACCTACAAGCCGTAACTGTCTCAGCTGCAATCTTGTTGTGGAGGCATTTATGACCTTCAGTTCGTCCTGAGAGGTAACGGCAGACAAAAGATTCTTCGTATATGTGAAATACTTACATTTTCATGGGTCCATTTAAAGTGCATCAATGTATCATACCAATACGATGAGAAACCTGTTTCAGAAAAAGAGTAAGGGGGCGAGAGAATAACGCGTGTATTGAAAATAATCCTATAAATGAGCTGATGTCATAAAGCCTTTATCACGTTAGAAAATCGTATAACAAACGAATACGTTAGCTGAGCTGCGTAAAATGATAGTTGAACCTGAATTCTCAATCCGGGGCACCCAAAAATGAGAGAGCAATAAAAGTTTTATATAGTGCAATAGAAGATAAAGCACTCCTTCTCGGAGGCCCCGTTCAGTCTCGGACAGGTGACATATCTGAATCTTTCAAAGACA
>JAPMOQ010043853.1:1294799-1308346 GCA_026543055.1 Argiope trifasciata | reverse complement strand
GGCAATTTTATAATTTAATAAATAATTTATTCATTAAACGAAAATTTCTTTTCATTTTGACACAAAAATACGAAATGACTTTCCGAACGACCCAATATATTTACCCTAGAATACTACAAAAGGGATTCTCGTACATACCTTGGAAAGAAGAAGGAATCAGTGTTCTGGAAGGTCGGGAAAGGTCATTTGACTCAAGGTTGCCATATTGGCCTATTTAAGGTCAAATTTGGGAAATTTCGTATAAGGCTGTTTTCTAGCTTGATTTTCATTCAATATAATAAAAATATTTTTAGATTAATCATATTATTTCGTAATTAACTTTCAAATGGACGTGTCTCTTTAAAGAAACGGTTGGAATCCTCTCTGAAAAAACAAAACAAAAATTGACATTTAATATATATTTTTTTACAAATATTTAAATTCTTTGTTTTGTTTGAAGGAGATAGGAAACAAACTCTCAACTTTCCTCAGATTGAATGCAAAATAACATGAAGTATGGTTGATGGGACATTTAAAAAAATCCGTCTCGGTTATCATTCTTTTCTTTTTTTCTTTTTTCCTTTCATAAAATCTTCGACGAAAATTTGCTATCACATAAAAACATGAATAAAGCTGTATTGTTTTAAAAATACGATTAACACTATTTTAATGGTAGGAAAGAAAACTAGATATTTTTAACAGAATTGTTTTTTTTTAAAGATTTATTCTGTATTTTTGGTGTTGAATGAAATACCTATTTCAGAAATTTGGTAGCAAACTCTTTAATGATCAATCTAATAACAGTTTGATGATTTTTTAAAAATAGAATCGAGTGGATAGAGAAAAACCAAAAACAATCAATAAAATGCTACGGTATTTTACTATGTAAAATACCGTAGCATTTTTCATAAATTTTAATATTTAATTTTGTGAATCAAATCAAAGCGAAAAATATCCTAATACTTCAATTTGTATAATTTTTTTCAAAATATTTTCCTCTTTTTGATGAGTTTAGAATCAATTATTACAATTTTTTAATCATTTTTTAAAAATTTACTTTGCTGTTTTATAATAAATATAAAACGTATTTTCCCATTTTAAATCTTAAAATGCATACAACATAAGTTTATTTACACTGTGCCACCTATTTTACTGTTCGTTCACGGATTCGAACTCTTTCCATACTTTTGCGCATGCGTCAGGATGCATTTCTTTAATCAAAATTGTGATGCGGGAAAAGATTGTAAGAGGAGTTGTTTACATTTATAAATAAAATAAACTCGGTTTATTCGTGAATTTAAAAAGTAAAAAAAAGGCGAATATCTCCTAATATTATGAAAAAAAAGATTCTAATTCATAATAAAATAATTTAGAACAACTTTTATTGACTATAAGAAGCTGTGACTGTTCTCTTTATTCGCTAAATTCTGATAAATAAATGAAAGATTTCTATTTTAAAAATTTGCTAGTTCAATTCTTCCTAAAATAATTTTTAATAAAATACATAGATATTTTTTTAATGTTGAAAACTTCTACTTTTTTTATTTGTTAATGAATTTTTCGATAAGATTTTCGAATTAACGGTTTTTCAAATTAATTAATCTCGGTTACTGTTAATAATATTATATTAGATATTCTTTGGGCCACTTTTGAAAGCTTTTATGCCTCTTAAACTAGTTCTATAAGCAATCAATATGTAACTTTGAATTAAAATAAATTAGTATGGTCAGAAACGATACGGCACTCTCATACACACGGGGAAAATATTGAATGAAAAAGTTTCTAATGGGTCGAAAATGAAGGTCAAAGAGGATTCGGAACTCCAGAAATGGCCCATCCTTCCGCGTCTCACCCCTTAATGAGATAGAATCGTCGAAAACTGGTATTCACAGGATGCTGAAAAGGACAATAGTGTTAAAGGGGAGAATGTATGGCTTATTTTGCTCTAAATCTAGTAACCCTATTCTGCCAAATATTATGCCAATGTTATAACACGTATTTTAACAACTGAATCATTGCTTACATTCGAATTCTTAACCGAACTAGCGAGCTAGACGCAGAGTGAATGGACCCGGGTTCGAATCTGACTTCGGATAATTGTTCAACGAGGAAGAACAGCTAATAACAATCAATAGAAGCCATGGCATCTAACATCCTTCGCCCTAACAGGAGATAGTTCCGGGCTCTCCTGCAAATCTTCGGCTTGCATCTCCAGATAAATATTTCTCGCAAAGTATTTTCCCAAGTAGTCGTCAGAATAAAAGATGGCTTCAAATTTGAGAACATTTTCCGTTAATTCATTGTCTATTGACGATACTTTCAATATTTATTCACGCATTTCTTTTACCTTTTCAATAATGCAATTTTATAATGTCAGGCGATATCCATAATGAAAATTAGCAAGATGACAATAATGAATTGAAAATGCAACGTGTTGATTACAAAAACAAATGATAAAGATAAATTACAGCTGCTGTCGCAACATACAGATGAAAACTGCCTTAAAATAATGTATCAGGTAACGAATTGTAACTTACCGAAACATACATCAGTAAGTTAGAATTCGACATTTTTTGTGTGTGTTTTCAAGTGGTTTTTATATATTCCTATCAATATAGCCTGTTGTAAAATACTTTCCGCAGAAAAACAATGAAGAGGCAAAAAAAAAAAAAAATTAAATAAAAGCTCAAAGTTTCCAGCAAAATTGTTTTCATTTCTATTAAAAAAATTGATAAACTGAAATATTTAATAAAGAAATCATTTAAAATCCCTCAAACTTCATAGCGGTTATTCAGTTCAGAAACGAATAATGAGGCTCGTGAAGTTTTAAAAAAAATTAAGGATTATAATACAATATTGTTTTAGATAACGTTCGCAAATCTCCTTTTTATTTTTAAAATTATTTCTTAATTATATAGTAGTGATAATGTGTACACAAAAAAATATATATTTAACAGCTCTTAATCCATTAATTGAAATTAAAAGAAATACTGCCGTTAAAAGTGCTAAAACATATTTTGAAAAAGCTAATAAAATTAAATTGAAAATTTTATGGAAAAAGAAATGGAATTGCTGAAAAGTTTATTTATTTATTTCAAATTTTAAACTGTTATTTCTTGAGCTATAATATGTTTTGATATTATTCAGAACAATATAAATAATTCTGTTGATTTTTTTAAAGAAATTTCACTATTATGGAAAACTCTTTGTTAATTAACACTATAGAACATTTTGTATGATTTTTAATCAGGGAAATCATATGATGCAATTAAGATATAGCATACTGATCTATAAAAGTTATCTTGTTAAAAAGTTTTTTGATAGCATACGTGTCTATAAAAGTTATCTTGTTAAAATGTTTTTTATCTCTGTGTAAAATTTTATTTATTTATTTACTTTATTTTTATTTTTTCAGAGTCAGCTTTTAAAGTCATCTTCCATTTCTCAAAATTAAAAGAATATCTTCTTATACCTGTTTAATCTGTTTCGTTTCCTTTCAGCGACGTTCTAACTTCAAAGCGTACTTTTGTCTAAAAAACTAAGTTGTATATTTAAATTTTGAAAATTTTTTAAGCAAACTTTATTTATGTATGAAAAAGTAGATTTTAATAAGATTTCTATATTAAAATCATGGTTAATCATTGATTGATAATCGCAGTTATTTAAATTATTTACCATTATTTTCACTTATATTTTATTAATTAAAAAAAATGGAATTTTTTTTTAGTTATTATTTTTTCTATGTTCCCGATTTGAGCTGCCCATTCTGAAGAAAAATAGCCTATAGGAGAAGAAAGATGGAAAAAGGAAAATTGTATTGATCATTTTAAAATTATTTCAGATAAAAAAAATTTAATTTCACTATTCATACTTTATCATATTTTACTAATTAATTTTCAATACTTTATTTTCAATAACTGAAAATAAATATTTTTATGTCATTTTATTATACATGATGTCTAAAACCATGGGACAAACGTGTAGGGTTGATAGAGCTTACTATAACAAGCAATTTTTGCACAGGAATATATGACTGGAATTGACGCGTTAAGGCACAAACAGAAAGGGAGGAAAATATTAACGGAGTCATGAAATGTTCATTAGCAGGAAATTTAAGCAATCATTCCATACAGAAAATGTTAAAACAATTACTGGAAATTGCTGGATGTTTCTTTTGGGATGAGCTGGATTGGGCGTAGTTGACCAGTCCGGTGGCAGCCATGATCGCCAGATTTATCAAGTCTCGATTTTTTTCCTATGGAAGCATTTGGAAGCCCTCATTTACGATGCTCCAGTTGACTCCAGTAAAGAACTTATTGCTCAACTATCCTGTGTGAAATACCCGGGTATGGGAATCATTTCGTGAATCACTCTACCGACGCTACCAAGCGTGCATTATTGTCGGTGGTCGTCGCAATATTGAGCATATTTTGTACACATTGCTGTAAAAAATCATTTAGCGATGATGTTGTAAATAAACAATGTTTTTCATTTCATGTGTTATTTTTTTGAGTTTGCATCTCAACGCGCGTCACTTCCGCTCATATATTCCTAAACAATAATTATTTGTTATAGTGATCTCTACCACCACTCAAAATTTGTCCCATGATTTTAGACTCACTCTGTATATCTTTAAATTTTATTTATTTATTATTTTATTTTATTCTATGTATATTATTATATTTATATATATTATATTTTCTAATATTTTATTTATTTTCTAATTAATTATTATTATATATATATTATTATTATATTTGCTAATTAACTTTTAATTTTTTTCCATTTTTTACAAGTCATTGAATGCTATGCAGGAAATAACAATTGATTATACATTAGTGATACTTTACATCTCTAAAAACATAGCTAGTGTAGTTTTTTTTATCTCCCAGATATCTCTTCAATTCTCCCGATAATAAATAAATCTATGTGCTTGAGAATTTCAAACATCAATCTAAGTTCATTAAATTCAAAACATCTTAAAAATCAATAAAATTTATCTACATTAATAATGAAAATACAATTAAAATCACCTCAAAACGAATAAGAGTGTGATGGTTTAAAAAGGAGTCCAAAAAATTCAGCAGAATAGACTCTAAAATAGCATAATTTGACCCTAATTACATTAACCTTGATGTTCAATCCTCGCTGACTTTTCAGGTGTCAATATTTTAAATAATTTAAAGCAGCAGCACTGTTTATTCAAAAATGAGTGTTGTGCCAAATATAGGCAAAGATATCTCCTCATTTAAATATTAATGAATTTCCAAATTTTTATCTTAAATTAATCCAATCTAAAATATTCTCTTACATCCTGATCTAATTCCCACATTTTTATTTAATTATTTTTAACATCCCCTTAGCACCAGCACATTCGTCGTTCCCAAGCCAGGAGCGAAGGGATAAACACCTGCACATCTTTTTTTAAAAGGTTACCTATAATTTCCTTGCCTAAATTAACACGTGGCGAAGAAATCCCTAACGTGATCTCATAGTAATCACTCACTGATGGAAGAAATTTCAGAAACTTTGTTCTTGTATGTATTCTGAAGCATATTTTTTCGTTTTTTCTCAGTATATCATAAAAATATAAAAGATAAAAAAGATATAAATAACAAAAATTAATTAGAAAAATATATAAATAATAAATAAAATAAATTGAAGTTTGAATTTAAAAAGTTTCTTTTTCTTCTTTTTGGATCAAAACAACTTAAATTAAATAGATGAATGTGGTCAGATCATAATTTCTTCCTTATATACACATAAGCTAGTCTTATTTTTTATTTATTTCAGTCACTAAAATTGGAATATCAAATGCACTCGGTTGCTTACAAATGAATTTTATTTCCTCATGAATAACCCAAGATATTAAAAAGAACCTTTAATAGGATTCGGATCCGGTAACAGCAGCCCGTTTAGTTTAGTTAAATTAACTTGATTCTGAAGTAGTTTGTATTTTTGATTCTAATTTTGATTCGCACCTCATTTTGATACATGTATGAAGATGCATTGTACAGAGAGAATATGCATTGTTCAATAAAGTATGCATTGTATTCATTGAACAAATGTAAGCCGCTAAATCCTAGCGGTAAGGTTTCTACTTTAGGGCCATAGGATTCCAGTTCGATTCTACCGATTCATGCTAAATCCGTTAAGGTCCAATGTTCTACCACAGGGCCATCCACGTCCTCGGATCAGGATTCAAAATTATTACGTTTTTTTTATGTTTTTATAACTGCTTTCTAAGTTTTATAGTTGTAAATCCGAAGATTGTTTCTGTGGAACATTTCGCACAATTTTTTATCATGCATATCATATGATACTACTCTAATTACCTAACTGGATGTTTAAATTATCTTTCAGATTTATTTTTCCATTCTTAAAAATTATGGTACTCAGAATCCGAAAGAAGAAAGGGACTGAAATCCAAATGCTTGAAACCTTTAATGCGGTTCTTAGAGACTACAATCATATTTCATTGTTATTGGAATGCACGAAATTTTGATTCTAACATTTCAGAGTAATGTTGTAATAAAGGGACGATTATTAATTAATCAGTTTTATCTGTAACTGTAACTTCCTGGATTATTGCTAACTGAAGCTGGAATTTTATAAAAATAATACTTACAGGATTATTCTGCGACTGTGTATAGTTTTTTTTTTAAATCGTATTTTTAAATTCTCGCTTCATTATTTTCATTGGTAGCTGTTAATCCATTTCTTCATTGCATTCTAATGTCTGGAAGAGGTACGACAGTTTCATTTTGTTTTAAGAATTATAAGCATAATTGATGAATTTAGAAACAATTAAAATAGACAAAATGGAGGAAAACTTTAAATGCTATTTTGATAAAATATTACAGGAAATATTCTAAGACCGTATATTTCTTTCAATGTTAATCATTGCATAATGACTGGTTGAGTAATTTTGTTTATTTTGCCTTTGTATTGAACCGTTTGTATTCCGGAGTATTCATGGTCATCATTTGAAACTTGACCTAAAAATTTTCTAGAACTAATTATGTATTATATACAGTGTTGTAATAGATATATAGGGTGATGAAATGAGCTTTTATTTTATATTAATGATCATGCATCTTATTACTTTTCCGGGTGAAAAGGATTAATACACGCTGAGTAAATTTTTGATATCGCTTTCATTTTTCATACCATATTACAAATATTTAATTCGAATTAGCAATAATAAAAAAGTACATAAAATATTTGGTACCTAATTGAATAACATTCCTGTATTAGAAAAGGCAGAGCTCTTGACTCGTGGTTGCATATATATTTATTGTACCTTGATTTAAAAATGGCTTATATTCTCTAAGCTTCATTTTTAAAAGAACCTTTTAACCATATCTTATTGTAAGTATTGCTACAAAATATTCCTACGGAATTAAATTTCATTTCTTAAATCATTTTTCATAAATGACTTGAATACCTTAACTAAATTAGAAATAAATGTTAAGTTAAATGCACACACAAAAAAAGTGGAATCCTGCTTGAGGACTTCAAGAATTGCACTCAGGCAGGGACATCTTTTAATAGTTTTGTTTCAGGAAATATTTACTTTTAACTGAATTTCTTAACGATTTCTTTTTTGTTTGATAGTTTCTTAAATACCTTGTAATTTGTCTTCCAATTTCTTTTAATTCTTTGACAAAATTGTATTTTTTTTAACAGCGATTATGTGAAAATATTCACAAATCTAATTATGCTCATAAAACTAGAAACCTGAACCTATATTTGAGTTTTAAACAATTTTTTATTCGCACTTGGAAGAGGGGTAACTTTCCATGATTTAAGCTTATTTTTAACAATAAAAACTATAAAGTCTGGATAAGTCTTGACAAAAAAAAATCGGAATTGCATTGAATGATCAATTTTTAAAAATTTTCTTCAGTAGTAGGCTTCTCTAATTTCATGTTTTATGTGAATCAAAACTTTCCGACTTCGGTTGCTGAAAGCTTCGAGACAACTTCCATTTAAAAGTAAATTTTATCGAACCTTCAGAGCTGTTCATAATTTTGTGAATTTCTCAGAAAGTATTCCTTTTTAAATTTATAGTTCCCTATAAAGAAGTATTCTGCCAAATAATCTATAAATGTATTTATCATTTACACTCGGAAAAGTAATCCGATGCATATTTGTTCACTTAAGATAAGAACTTGTTAATTGCTCCAAAAAATTTATGATTGTTTCGGTTTATATTTTTTCGAATCATTTTCCATATCTTCTTGCCACTCTTTGGAGGTACTTTAAAAATTTTTTTTAATGGACAAAATGTAAAAATGGTGCATAGTCTTGAATGGTGAGTGAAAGTCA
The DNA here is from genome assembly GCA_026543055.1 of Argiope trifasciata. NCBI lineage: Eukaryota > Metazoa > Arthropoda > Arachnida > Araneae > Araneidae > Argiope > Argiope trifasciata. Next base: position 1,300,036 of record JAPMOQ010043853.1, on the reverse strand, counting down.
CCATCTGTTTGCAAAGGATTATTTGTTGTCGGTATGATTCGAATCATGTGTAATTCATGCAACCCTATAAGGTAAAATCATTTATCAAGTGAAATTATAGAAACAATCTTGAATGGATAGAAGTCTGGTTTCTCTCTAAAAAAAATCTTATGTTCATTTTATATTGCCAATTTGATTCATTAAATAAAAACGTAGAATTCAGATAACTAACCCTAAGTTCAGAATACCTAGTTATAAACTGAATATACCTAGAAACTGCTGAGAAAGACAAATCTATAGCTCTGGCTAGTAAAAAAATCAATGAGATTTTCTGAGAGGTTCCTGATTTTAATGAAGATAATTCCTCAGCATAGTTTAAAATTTTCTTAGGTTGGCATACGAAAGTAAATGAACTTCATTTTTCGAGATAGTTACAACAAAAAGCTTTTACTGCAGGAATTTAATCACCTTATTAGTTCCTGAATATTCATCAAAGATTTGGAGAATATTATAAAAGGATTGTAACATTAATCTTAACTAATCAATGCAATGCCCGTCTACTATCTGAAATTTCTAGCAAACAATGTTCACTGGTTATTTGCAGTGGGATATTATCGGAGCTGAAATCCGATGCTTAATTCCACTTCGTATTCTCAGAAACCTGTCTTACATCTGCGTACTAAGTAGTATATTTACTAGATAAGTTTCGTGGATAGCGAAGTTTGCTTTGTATTCTTCGATTACAGAATTTTCGCGTCAGAAACAACGTTATGACCACTTGCAAAAACGATGTAATCTGAAATTAAACGCTACTCTACAATCACTATAGGGACAACAGCTATCGTTTTATCAAGAATGAGTCTTGGCATTTATCGTTTAAATTCGTAATGAATTTATCTGGTTACTTGGTAGAAAACACTTACACTCGCTATTTCAACAATATTCATTATTTACACAATGATATATTTACGCAATTTCGTTCAATTCATTTTTATGGAAAGGGAAAACGGGATAGAGCATATTTTAATCTTCAATCATTTCGTTTTCTTAAAACATTTAGTTTTCTGTTCGTTGTTTAACTGATAATATGGATGACGGATGCAAAGGCTGAAAAATCCTTTGTTTGTTCCAAGAAATATATTCAAATAAGCATACAACTAGCTTAAATAAGTGGAACAAATTGTTGCTAGAGTAACTTATGTTAAAATAATTATTTACATTTTGGGAAATAATTTCTGTTTGTAGGATATAACTGGATTCGCTGCTTTCTTAATACTTGAATATAAAATCTTTAATGTCTATTTCTATTGGGATGATGACAGAATTGAGTACATTTTTACCTCTCGCGAGTCTATTTCAAATAATTTCATATTCCCGTTATCAAAAGTTCGTTTTTTGATATCAAAAGAAAAATTGGTGTTAAAATGAAAGAGGAATTTAATTTTCCGTAATATTTTAATAAAGTATTATTGGCCAATATGCTAAATTTTTTAGCGAAAGTAAATTTAATAAAAAGTTTAGCAATGCAATTTGAACCATATTTCTGTTGCTACCAGTTCCTGTTTTAAGATTATTTTAAGAAAATTAAAAGAACGCCCTAAATTTTACAAATTTTTCTGTCAACTTACACCTTCATATTTCCACTCAGCCGCTTTAGGAATCGTACAGTTAATTGGATTGCTATATTAACTTTTCAGTCAAACATTCGTATATAGAAATGTGTATAAAAACAGAATGAAAAATTAGTGATAAGACATTTTAGTAAATTCAAAATTTATTGGTTCAGTTTGATCTTGTCCTCTCAAACAGCAGTTTACATAGTTCAAAGTTTGAGACGGACACTGTGATGTACATAAGTTTGATAGTAAATATTGTTAAATCTTCTCAGTATGCTGTTCAAAAGACGACACCAAAGCAGTGGGCAAATCGAAACGGTATACTAAAGAATTGCAGTTTAAAATATGATCATTTACATCAACAGATAAATATAATGTACTAGCTGGTAGGTGCACGTTACTGCTGCAGACAAAATAATTTTGGAAATATCATTTGGAATTTGAAAGTTATCTTTTTTAATTAGGAATGATAGGAAAGAATATATTCTTGACGACAGTGAATACATTCATTGAAATTGAAAGATATATAAAGGAGAAACAAAAATAGTATTCTATTTTACAAATAAATATTCATTTTCATGTATTAGATTTGTCTTATAGAATTGTAAAGTTTGGTGTTCTTTCAGAATGGTAATGAAAGAAATTATTGTATATCGTGTACTGTATTTACTGTCGTGCTTCGTTTAATATTCGTTCAGAATTCTCAAGTTTAATATTAGAAAATGTGATTTAAATATTCTTTTAAAATTCATCGAACATAGGAAATATATTTATACCATAAAATCTTCAATACAGTTGAAAAGATAATTTTTTGAAAGCTTGGATGGTGCTTGGTGCAAAAATATTTGCAATCTAATATTTTCGGAAGTTACTTCCAAAAGCGCTAAAATTTAATTAAATATTTTAGTTAAAATTTCAAACCTATGTGATTGGTTCCCCTAAAACTTTCTCGCACACTCTCAAATAGAGCCATTACCTCGGAGAATGACTAACATTGCATTTACGTACATTAGTTACGAAATATTATCCAGCTTGAATTTAGCATCTTTACTGAATCTGTTGCGTCTTGACAAGTTATTTGACTGTTGATCCATGATTAATAGATATGGTAAACAGATCTGAAAATACTTTTTTATGCTTTAGACGATTGTATTGTGCCTTTAACCATCCCGTAATTGCAAGCAATATATTGAAGTTTTGTCGGAAAAGATTGGGTGAGCGGTACGACAGCACATAAGAGGCATACACTTATTTTTATTTATATACATTACCGTTAATCACTTACATTAATCAGCGTCATTGTGCAGTAGTATTGAATGGGTGATTATCAGTTATATTGAGCATAACAAATACAACGTATTTCATAATTATTTCAGGCAGCAATTATAGAACTGAAAATTCAATTATAGAACAGCAATTAAAAATTCCAATTTTCTTAAATAAAACAAATTGCTGCAGTTCCATTGCAACATAGTATTAATTTAGTATTGCTTTTTAAAAAAAAATTTAATGGAACATAAAACAATGCGATTCTCATTGAATACGTAGTCATTTTATTGCACATGAAAATTTTGATTTTTACCACCATAAATTTCGACTTCTGTTTTCTTTTAGAAAAGTCTTCAAAGCAATATTCAAATCTTGTTTTTATAAAATTCAAATCTTGAAAATTAAATTTTAATTTTAAGAAAATTATGTCCTGTTTTTAAGCGATGTAATATCGAATCCTTTCCGTATCATAAAGATTGTTTAAAAAATGCAATAAGAATGAAAACAAAATGGCTGACTATCAAACGATTGAAAGGTTAGTTGACGAATGTCCTACGAGGCAGACAAGCAAGCTACCTAGAGCAACTAAGCTGACAGCGATAGGGATGCAAGCAGGTCGGTTAAAATATTAGCATAGCTGTTAAGTAATTTTTGAATATATAACAGGGCCCGACTTACCCTAATAGGAGCCCGAGGCAAAAACTTCTTTGGAGGCTCTCATTCTGCTTCACTACTTCGGTAATGAAGAATACGAATCGTGCATAGAGCTTATCTATAGCAATTTTTGATGCGGGGTCCCTGGACAGTTGCCCTGTATGCCTCTGACTTACTTTGGCCCTATATATAAATCTTATAAATTAATATGTGACGACTTTATTAATATTTATCAAATGTATTTGACTAGGTATCTGTTTATTATGTTCATGAAAATAGTATTTGCTTATGAAGTATTTTTACAAGTATGCAGTATACTCGTTAGAAACTTACCAGAACCTATAGTATGTTAAGTAAAAAAAAAAAGAGAAACAGAACCATTAATTTTTAACCAAAATTAAGACATTACAAAGCTCACTGCCTATTACAGCCAAATGTGAAATCTTTGTTTCTCTTGCATATAAGCATACCCAATCCCCTCATTTACTTGTTTCTATTTTGTTTGGGAGATATTTAGCCACTATTAGTCAATTTCCAAGAATTTTTGTTCTGTACACATAACGAAGTTAATAAACGGCCTTTAAATAAACGAATCTCGAACGATGAGATAACTCCACCGTGTCCCTCTCGAAGAGACTATCTACCGAACACGAAATAAATTATTGCTTCCACCGGAAATGGAGCTGACGTTACACAAAGAGTAACGCTCTCAGGCGATGGCTGTCGTCTTTCAGCCTTTCCCGCACACACGCACGGACACGCTCATATTCCAGGAAATGGCGGATATTGACTTCTTTATCTCTTTGCTCCGAGTCTTCACAACATGTGTGGAGTTGGACCTCCTGTGGCGACTTTCACTAAGTTTTTGCGAGCTGTCAGTAGTAGAATACTTTTCGCAATTCAGAGAAAGCAATTTTAAATCGATACGCATGCCGCATTTTGGATTTTATAGTTCAGAAATAATTGCGCACCATTCTTGTTAATTTCCTTCTAGAAAAAATTATCTTTCATGTTTAGTTTTTTTAATTGAGTTATTACGTAGACTTCATTCAGATGAATGTTTTCTCTTTGTTCACTTTGTTTGAATAACTAAATGGGTCTAGAAATGTTGTGGATATTTTTCAACTTAACACTAGCACATGCACGGAGTCTTTTTCTTCCCATACTTTCTCTTTTGTTTCTAAATTCTAAAAATTTAGAAATTTTCGCACCTGTTACTTTCTATATCTTTGGGGAAGTTAGAAGAATGGAACAACAGAAATCAATGAAATAATGTTCATTAAAGGACTGGGGTCAAATGGACTTCTGCGTGTACTAGTGTTTCAAATTTTTTTAACGTTACGGCTATGAAAGATTCCAAGTATTTTTACTTAATCTACATACTTATAAACAAAATGACAGCTCAGATTCGTCATATATTTATGAAATCTTAGAAAGTGATTATAAAGAATCGCAACAGTATCCAGATTCTAATAACTCAATCTAATTTCATCGAATTCTTCTCTCCATCTTGTATAAACTGCATTTTTTGTAAAGAGTAAAGCTTCTAATTTGTGTTAACGATTCATTTTATTTTGAATAAGGAATGATAAAAGTATCTTTTTTTTTAGTATCTTATGTTCAAGCTTTTTTTTTTTAGTATCTTATGTTTAAGCTTTTTTTTTTAGTATCTTATGTTTAAGCTTTTTTTTTAGTATCTTATGTTTAAGCTTTTTTTTT
>JAPMOQ010043853.1:1283976-1294699 GCA_026543055.1 Argiope trifasciata | reverse complement strand
TTTTTTTTTTTAGTATCTTATGTTTAAGCTTTTTTTTTTTAGTATCTTATGTTTAAGCTTTTTTTTAGTATCTTATGTTTAAGCTTTTTCCCCCCCTAAAACTTTAAATGTAAATTGTATGTAAAATGTAATTTTTCTTATGCTTCAAACATTCTTATACAGGTACAAACTGCTTAAATCAAGAATTTTGTAAGAGTGGAAGAGGGAGGGGTGAAGAAAATTTATGCTGAAAAAATGGGAAAAACGTCTAAATTTTTTTTTTTTCATTAAAAATTGCATTTGTATCTTAAATAATATATTTACATGAAAAAACAGCAACATATTCTACCCTCATTTGTATGCAAATAGCCAATAAAGAAAGGGGAGAGTGCCTGATAATTTGGAGTCAAAATGAGTTTTGACTAAAAGTTCGAGTGTACTCAAGTTCAAAAAGTGGGTGCGTGTGCTGAAGATTAACTGAATATGTTCAAATCTTCAGATAGGCAGCTGGGTCCTACTAAATGCCAATTTAAACGGAAATCAGATTTCGATGGTATTAGCTAGGATTGTCTTTACTTATTTTATCGATGTTTATTGCTTGGCATTTTAAGGTGTTAATTGAGTAATAAAAAATCAATCTAGTCACTACTGCAGAGTTCAATTTTGCAATATTTGGAAGGGGCTAGCAAAGGTAAATCTTAATGGAATTTTAAATTTATCATCTTGACTAAATGATTGTGGTTTTTGACTTTTTCTTTTTTGAAAAACAATTTGTTTTACGAAAAATTGAAAGGAAATTTTTCCCTATTTCGGTGCAGCAGTTTCTCTGATAAAATTGTCAAAAAATGGGTAATTGTGAATTTCTCATTAAGCAACATAGATAGCTGTCTGGGGCTGTTCAGGCACGTAGATTTTTACTTTTCTAATTACCCAGCAGATAAGTTAGTAAATAATACAAATTTTATGAATAATAAAACATCGTTAACACATCAAGTACGATTTGTCAGCTTTCTGTTTGTTTCACTGTGCTCATTTGGTTCTAAAAATGTTTATAAAACCGAGCATCTGCTACAATGATTATATACAATGGCGCATGTCGGACAGTTTTGAATTGCAATAAATAAAAACAAATGTATCTTCTTAAATTTTATAAAATAAAAATTTAATCTAAAATAAATCATTCATATCTTTAAATTGTACTAAAATGTGAAGCTTAATTAATCATCTTATTAAGAGGACCTCATAATATGCATGCCTAGATCTGCAAAAAGGCTAAATCTGCCAGTATTTGAAATGGGGTGGAACTAGAAATAATATCCCAATATTTATTTCAACTACTCTTTAAGATTTTTTCCTAATTATGTTTGACAAATTTTCGTGGGTTTTTTTTCCTTCCATTTGACGAATATGTTTTTGTTAGATGTGTCGTTCATGCGCATTGCTTTTATTTTTGATTCCTGATTAATTCTATTTAAAGGGGAAAAATGATAACCAAAAATATACGATGTTGTGTGATTTAATTAGTCATCGATACATCTGGTGAATAACTTCCTTTATTTAAATAGAAAACTTTGCTTTTAATAAGACGAATGTTTTCTTGATTTGAAAAAGAAAATATAAATGTCTTTAGTTAATTTATTTTTTAATGAAATAAATTAACTAAAACAATGTAATTTCTAATGCTGTGTAAAAATTGATATTCTTTTTCCTGAGCTCGATACCATTACCACAGCAGCAATTTTGGCCAGTTGTGAGATTTTTGTCAGCTTAAAATATAGTCTCATGGGAAGAAAGATTTAAGCTTTTGTCGATTTGAGGAATGTGTCATGGAGTTCCAGAACTCAAGGTTCTTAATTTCCAGACTCAACAATTGATATGAACATTTAACATGACATTAAGTTTATTTAGTAAGGGGTTGTGCCTGAAGTCAATATTTTTCATAGAACAGTAAACTAACTATAGCTTATAAAATTCTGCTTATTTTCTGTTATCAGTGTCTTGTGGGTAAAATGTCTAAGATTCAGGTAAGCTTTGTAAACTTATAAAGAAAACTTAGACATGAATAAGATGACAAGATATACTAACTTTCTTCACAAGCTTCAGTCTTAAATTCCAATTTCTATGGCCAATTTTAATGGCTATGTTATCGCTTTTACCTATTTTCACAAATAATCTTTGAAAAATTCTTATGAAATGAATGTAAGCCTTTGTTATTAATTGCATGGATTTGTTTTTTGTGATAACGAGTTATCCTAGTGGTGAATTATGCATTTTTAAGACAACAGATTTCGAACAATCTCTACCCTTTAAATATAGACCGTGTACGTGGGTCTATTGCATGCTAAATCTTTTATCGAAAATGAAACTTCCCATGAAGGTAGTTTGGTTTTGGTATAGTGTCAGCTTGCTATCTTTTCCTTACAAGGTCCATTAATAGCCCTTGTTTATTTCGTTCATGATATCAATATAATTAAATTCTACAGTGAAGAAACAATATCTTACTAGCAACTCTTTTCACCGCTACATTTATGTCTTTTGTTGCGAAAGTACAAAGAATATGAAGGTGGTACGAAGTAAGAATGTAGTGAAGGTACCAAGAAGGTAAATTAAAATTTTATCAATATAAGCCTTCTGCTTTACTGAAATAACTTGCAATTGGCAATTAAAGAAATATCCTTAAAAACTATTTTCAATTACGGTGAATTCATTTAAGTTGACTTTGGAATCCTATCTATGAACAAGACAACTTAAATATGCTTTTGGATGGATGAAATTTGGCAAGCGAACTTTACATCAAATTTGTACATTTATCTCAAATTTTAGAGGAGATCCATTTAAAGAATCTCTTCTCTAAATTCTCTCTCAAATACGATCGAATTTGACAAAAATTAGACGAATAAAATGCCGTATAGATTTAGTAGTAAATTGTAAATACGTATCAAATTTGGAATCAAACTATCGAGGAGTTGATTGTCTATCTATATTTTCAGAAGTACGTAATTCAAACTAAAGGGCTTAAATAAATGAAATTTAATATGTAATCTTGTGACATCTTCCACACTAAATTTCTGTCAGAATTGGTTTAAAGTATCAAAAGTGCGTATTCAATTTTTTAGTGTTTAAACACATCTATCGCATCTAGAATCTATCCAAATATAGCTCATAACTGGCTTGCAACTGGCATATAATTAATATGCAAGTACTTTTTTTAAATCACACTTCTAAGTATAAAATGCTCATTTCCATGACTGAAAATAAAACTAGAACTTGTTCAGCGCCTTGCTGAAAGTCCATAATTTCATATAAGATTGGGAGATAACATCTTTAGTAGAGTTGCGAAAGTTTCTTCATTCGTTACAGTAATATACAAACTTTTGAACTAATAAATTCAAAGACGTTTAAGGATAGAACTGGTTCAAATATAGAATCGACGATTTTTACCTTCATTTATAAAACAAATCAAGGAGAATCCATAAAGGAAGTTGAGTATGAATACCATTTGGACTATTCAGATGTTCTAATGCTTCGAAAGAAAAAAAACGTTAATTTTCTGGAGAGGAAATCAAATGCAGTTCTTTTATCATGTATTTACCCAATTTGTAGGCGAACAGGCCGGACTTGTTTCGATATTTCCTCTTTATTTCAAATCCTTATGGGAGAAATGAATATTCGGTACCTGCCGCCGAAATTCTGAACAAGTGATTAGTAACATTAGCTTTCAGCAATTTCTTTCGCGGAAGGAGAGGTTTTGATAAAGAACTTAATGAAAGTGTAAGATCAATGTATTTAAAGCAACCAATAGTTTTCCGCTAATGATTTGTCTTGCACAAAATGAACGTGCACACTGGCTTTTAATCATTCTTCTAACATAATGAAGAGAATTTGTGCTGAACTTAACGATTCTATTGAAGATGTGGTATCTCTTGAAGAAAATGGAATGAAAATGTACCATAGCATTATCTTGCAAACCGCAAGATTTCATGAGCAAAATTGGAAGGGCATGATCAAATATTTTCTACTAGGGGAAGGTTTCAATCAAAAATTTGTATTCATATCTATTTAAAATCTTTATTAGACAAGATATTTGTAGCTAAAGTATTAAACCAACTACCGTTTCTTGTAATTTAACAACTATCGCATAATATCTTTATTTATTATTTTAAAGCGAAATTAACGGCAGGCACAAAGATTTTTTTTTTAAATTAAATTTCTCAGGTGCCCAAAGAAGGAAAAATACAATCCCCATGCACTGCAACTCGCCCGAGATCGCCTTGTCCGATCGGGGAATGACTCAGGTGCTTTGGGAATTGCTGAAAGGTAATTCCCAACAAGGGCACCACGTGCCTGCTATAAGGATCCGTTACTCCTGACAGTGATTGATGAGAGAATTTCAGATCTTGTAAGCGTGTGAAGGAAAAAGACGCATTAGGTAGTAGCTAAGGGATTGAAACATTTAATGTGTAAAGAAAACCTAAATTTGAAGGACTGAATTTAAAAAATGTTATTATGATTGCCATAAATTTTTCATATTTTATTTTTATTGATTTTTATTGTACGTATATTTAAAAAAACTGTTAAAAAAAACTTCCTCTTTATTTTTGTTGCCACTGATTATTCAAATACTTTTTTGAAATATTTTAGCTCGTGTTTTCTTTTTTGAAACCTTATTTTATTATAACTCGATTTTTCAAAATGGGTTTTACCAAAAAACAATTAAATATTAAATAAATACTGTGACTGCTGATTAAATCTATTTTCGTATAAAATTTAGAAATAAAGTACAATGTAATGCATTCAATTTCCATTCTGAAGAAACTTCTAAGAAAATAATTTGAAAATTACAAACCGATTGAGAAATATCAACATAAGCACGAATAAATGCGAATTTAACATTTAATTCGTCTTGACAAACTTCCCAAATGTTTACAAATACAAATTTTTTCCCAACAGCAAGATTTCTTTTAATTATAAAACTGAATCGAAAACAGTTCAAAAACTAATTTGAATTTCTATACAAATTCTACCAGATTAAGTTGGATTTTTTGAGAGCAAAAATATTTACCATTTGAGTAATCGACGACATTTTTTTTCTCAGAAAGACCTTTTTCTCCTCTTAATTATGTTTTTAACAGTTAATATTTTTTTCTTCGAAGAAGCATAAAAAAAAAAAAAGAATTGTGTTAGCATACTCTATCATCTTCATTACTTCAATTATTTAGGTAATTAAATACAAAATGCAGAAAGGGATATATTTTTAACAAACTGCATTCTATATTGTTGGTGATTGAAAATTATTTTAAAACTTTTATATTGACAATATAATTTTGCATTATTTTAACAAAATAAATTTTAATGTAACAATAAAACGTTTTTCAATCGATTCCTTTCAGTTTTTACAAACACCTTATTTAATATTGCACTATATCTATAAAGTTTGTAAAAATATTGTTTTACAAAAACAAATAAAAATGCACCCAGTTCTACTTTAATAATTAAAAGCAAGCAAGCATTTTCGAGATTCTTAATGGTAAGTTTCAATTTCGATGAAGATTTCATAATTTTCATATTTTAGAATTTTTAAAACGATTTTTAAAAATTCTAAAAACAGTAACAATGATAATAAGATTTTTCGTGTCATGAAGACGCAGTTTATTTAAATAAACATATACTGATTCAAGAAGAATAAACAACAAATACTGTTTATGTAATGTTTTGTGCTGTAAATGTTTACTCAACAATGAATGTGATATAAGGATTAAAATTATTGATTCTAAAATCGATAACAATAAGGTTTTCGCGGCATGAAGACATTATATACTTGAATAAAGATATATTGATTGTATGATATGTAAAAATTAATATAAATTTCTAAAAATTGCTGGAAATTTTCAAGGATCACATCCTAATCTGTTTAGTACGTACATCATTAAAAAAAAATTTGCAGCAACTTTTAAGCATTTGTCGATGGTGCAGCTTTCTACATTTTATATTAAAATATTGATATATGGATGACTTATTCGTGCTATACAAAAATTTTTTTTAAAAAAAGTTAAGCTAAACTTATCATTCTTGATAAACTTAAAATACCAATTTCCTTTTTATCATTAAAGATTTTCACGTTTCATAAATAAGGAAATACTCTTTTGGGAAAAAAAATATCCAAAGTCGATTCGAAGATAATGCTTTTAATTAGTTTAAACTTATTTTATTTTTTTAATTTTACTCTTAATTCTATGTCAACTGTAAAATGTGTGGAAAAAAGTATCTAAAATTATCGAAACACGTGTGAGCGAGTGTAAATACAGCAACAAAGTAAACAAATCCTCCCTTAAACCCCCAACAACCACAGGGAGCTAAAAACTGTCCATGCTTTTCTATTGTAGCTCAGCAGGTGTCCCCCAACAGTAATTTCTTTAAAGGAAGGGAATACTCCATTCTGTTTCCAGCCTTCGGGAATGTAGGCACTGGAACTGGCACTCTTGGCGGGCTCATGGTTTAGCTAATTTTAATGGTCCAATGATTGATTAATATTATCGCAATCGTCTAAGACATTCTCCTACCTTACTGATAATCACATCTACTCATTTTTATTCGAATGATATAAAATTTGTCAACCAAGAGTTTTTAATGTGTATAAACGGCAAATGACAATGTTTTTTTTAAAATTTTTGATTTAAATTGAATAGCTAACTCTATATTACCAACTCATGTTTGATTTTTCATGCCAGGATTTAATCTCAGCAACTTACTTTGTTCGTTATATTGTTTTTGAATATTCCAAATTCATGATGGGGGGGAATTCCCAATATATTCATATAAAAAATTCTGTTTTAAAAAATTAATAAACTTTGTACACAGGATTCTGAGTATAAATATCGAATCTAGAAACATTTTTGACAGGAAAACGAATATAATTGGTGGGTATATTTAAGGTATCCGACTAAATTAAAGATTATTTTCAGATTTAAAAAAAACAATTTTCTGGGAAGTCAAGCCAAAACTTCGTATATTCTAAAACACATTGATTTCAATGTATGTAAATTAGAACTGTTGATACAATAGTTTCAAAAACACAGAATCGGAAAGAGTGGTATTTTTAATCAAAAATGAGCTATTTTATTGAAAAATTCTCAAATAATATATGCTTTTATATTATTTTCTACTCAACCGTAGTTTATTTTTGGCATTGCAATTTAAAAAGTGTAAAAACTACGTTTGTTTCCAGCTCATTTAGATGAACTATTTTACAAATAACATATAAACATTTAAACACATTTTCTGAGAAATTATTTCACTGATTTGATTCACAGAGAACATGATTTAAAAATGAGTTCAATAAAATTTCATGAAATTATGTATACTTGTATCCAATACCTTTGAGTGTCTGATAGACAGCAGATTTTAGGGTGGTTTTCTTTAGATATATTTTACAGGAACTTTTAGTTCAAAACAGACAAATTTTGACTAAAAAAATCATCGTTGATGCAAATTTCAAATTCATCAGATTTTTATTTTGTGGTCTGTTATATTTTATATAGTTTGAGTATATATATAGGGGAAAATAAAAAAATAATGGAAATATTTAATTTTTAATTCTATTTTTCCTAACACTGAAAAAATTGGTTGAATGTTCATTAAATAGTTTTTTTCAATGAGTGTTTTTTTTTCCCAATAGTGAATTTTTGAAGTCTGGTTTAACTACTGGGTACAAAAAAAAAGTGTATCATTTTTTTAAAAATTCGTCACCGAATCTACTGAGATACCTTAAAAAAATCTTTAAATAAAAGTTACTTTTTTCTCATTAAAAAAGTCTTTAAAAAAATCGGTGGCTATTTTAACTGCACTTTTTTTAATAACTGTTTTTTTTAAAACAAGGAAGATAGAAATTTTTTCATTTAAAACTTAGTATTATTTGGTATCATTGCATAAAAGGTAGTAAATTTTACGTTAAATTCTGTTATTATTAAAGGAGGTTTTAAACTTTTCGTAAGGCAGTAAAAAGCTTATAGAAAAAATATTTACGACTAAGATTTTTATTACTTCAGTCCCTTCAACTTAGTATGATTATTCGTAGTTTTACCCCTCTGGCAATGTGAGCTTTGACAGCTAGGTAGAGGGAAAATAAATAAAATTGGGTAATTTTAGTTTTCGTGCTCTTTAAATAGCTGGAACGACAATTCTAAAAGTGTGCTTAAAAATTATAAAGCATAAAATTCTGCCTAAAATGAATACTAGCATTTCCTTATTTCGCAGTTGCATTATAAGTACAAAAGACGGCGCTTAAAATCAAAGAAGTTGTTTAAATAAAAACTGCTTGCAACCGTTTTTACTTTTGTACAGTATGCCGATTCAACAGCATTTAAGCAATTGTGTAGAAATATAGAAAGAACGTGATAATTGGGATTCGTTATCTTTAGTTGATCACTCTTCAGATTTCTAAATGGGATATTAATCTAATTACACCAAATTAATACTTGTATATATTAAAATAATAAACCAGCAAAATTTTCTGCCGTTTTTCAACTTGGAACAAAAATAGGAAAGTGAAAGAAGCAAATGCAAGTTGCGGGACATGAAACCGTGCTTTCAACAGATATTCAAACTGTATTTTAAGAATGGGAAAAATAAGATATGTGCGTATATTCTTGTATATACTCGTAAACCTTCTCATCGAGTGGAAGACAAATTCAGTGTTTCATCAAGACAAAAACACCAATTCACATTTTCAAGGCACATTCTATACTTCCTAAATCAGCTCATTCTCCAAATCTCGTCCTCTTCCTTGGATGAAAAATTTGATTAACTCTCTGAATTTCTTTGCTCTGTGAAATGCAGTTCTTTTAAAATCCAAAAGAGGGCGAGAATATAACAATTGAAAGTATTTTCCTCCCCCTTCCTCCGGTCAAGTGTTCATTTGTGGCGGGAACAGTGTTCATTTACCTCTGTTCCTGTAGTCAAATTACTGCTGAAGGATAAATAATTGAATGCAAACTTTACGACGTTTCATAATTTCACCTAAAGATTTTCAAGACGTTCTATTTTTTTTACTGATGTGTTTGATTATAACTTATTTAGTACGGAAAGACGCATTTGATGTTGAGCTAGTATATTTACATATTCATTAAAAATCATTGCAGCAGCAGAAAATTTAATCACTCAGGAATTTTTCATTTTAAGAATTGATATAAACTCCCTAAGTATCTAAAAATTCGTGTAAATTTTAATTATATAAATTTACAAAGTGGATACTTACATTTGTCTATACATAGTATAACATGCAAATCTCCTGAGAGCGTCTGTTAATTTGAATGACAAACTCGGGAATAGTTAACTGATATTGGAAATATTTATACAATTTTGTCGAGCATTTATTGGGTAATGTTTTAGTAAAATAATCATATCAAAATATTAAAGTGAGTTTTATAATTGTGATTTTCATTATTCCGCGCATGTGCAAAAACAAACTATGCATGTACAAATAACAAGAGCTGTTGTATGCATTGTTTACGTCTGATTTTAAACAGCGATTCAAATCTCAGTATGCCGAAAAGGAAATCCATCCTTGGCCGAAATATATTAATTGCTAAAAAACTATATTCTATAAAAAAATTGTTTTGCATCTACTTCTGATAATTTAATAATTTATAAATATTTTTGTTTGATGTTACCTGATGATATGGGTTGACAGGCCCATATCTTCAGGCGGAGGCTAGACTTAAGTTTAAAGCTAATTTTTCTTGAATGCTGCACCACGGGCAAGTCTGTACTGGTATTGCTAGTTAGAATATAAAGAAAATAATGTTCCAAGAAATGATGATAATAAATAAAAATATAATGAAAACAAGAATTACAAGCGTGGAGTTTGACTTTCTATAATTACAAGACACGAACATCCCCTAATATATGAACAAGCATTCCATTTTTTAAATTTTTGTTCAAATGACTGAAGAAATTATGAAATTGTAAACATACGTTTCAATCCAAATGATCAAGGAATATAATGGCCATGGTGTAACAAATACAATCCAGTTGCCCCTTACTTTGTGTGGCAAAAAGACGTTCCAAACGCAAGATCCATTTCTAACAAAAACCCGTGAAGTGTAGCATAGGTGATTTTACTATAATCAATTTAATTTATGAAAAATTCATTTTTACGGCTGATTACTGTAGCTTAATTTGAATGTTTATCACTTAATACTAAAACAAAAATTTATGGGCAGCTATTGGCTAGACAAAGACAGGCATCTAATATTAACACAGTATAGAATGGTGTACATTATTGCAATTTCCTTTTTTAATTGCTGTAATTGGCAATTGTAATAACATACTTAATTGTTAATGTTTTATACATTTATAAAGTGATATTAATTGTAACTTTTCAAAAAAATTTCTTGACTTGATAAGTATTATTATTATTATATATATCACCAAAACAGTTCTGACTCTAGCAGGTTTTACTGATTGCACATTACCTTGAACTTTCAATTGAACCTAGCTTTATGTAACGTATGCAGGTTCCCTTATGACCATCAATTTTTCTTTTTTTGTGGCCACGTTCTCCTATGCGACTAAAATCAGAATGGGCTCTTTTGCGATATCTTTCCTTTTCAAGCTCATCATTGGTTCTATTAGGTTGTTCGGAAAGTCTTTTCGTATTTTTTTATCAAAATGAAAAGAAATTTTCGTTTAATGAATAAATTATTTATTAAATTATAAAATTGCCATTCTGGTCTAATACCTTTTG
>JAPMOQ010043853.1:1271133-1283966 GCA_026543055.1 Argiope trifasciata | reverse complement strand
AATCCTTTGTCAGGAAAAAACGAAATTACTTTCCGAACAACCTAATAAAATGAAATCATTTGTTGGAGAATTCGTTGCCTTCATTAAAATAAAAGCGTAGTAAATAGCTGCACCGAGGAGAAACGAAAATATGTAATTTTCTCGCAACAGAAAAATTTTTCTGCGCTGATCGGCTAACTAAACACCTCCCATGTTTCTGTTTTATTGTACGAAAGCAACTGGGCACTATACTGACAAATTTTCTGCTCTTTTTCTTCTATACCTCACAAATTTCATTCTGAGCATTGGTCGGTATGATAAATTTATTTTATCTAACCAATTAGTACACAAATCTTTGCATTAAAAATGAATTCCTTGATTTAATTTTTTTCATTTCTGAGGGTGGATTTTTTTTCTACTAAGCATTAGCTTCACAAGTAAAAATTCCAATTTTATGAAAATTCAGCAATAAATTTACGCTTGTGGAAAAAGAGATCGAAATATATCGTATGGCTTTTATTCTCTTTTGTGAAGTGCATTACCACATCGTATCCCAAGCCATTATTTTTTCTCGGAATGTTGTCGGATTTTCCGAAATAGGTTTCGAAATTCTAGGTATATCCAAAATGTGAAGTGCATAATATCCATATTTTTAAACTTCGTTTTGCTGGTTTCAGAGGCATGTACTGAATTATTTCCAACCGACTTTTTAAATTTCGCAACCGCTTTATCTATCGAACCTTCTGCAGATTTAAAAATCAATAAACTTTTGCGAGAAAGCGAAACTATTTAAATCCTTCATTAGTTACGATTCCCTATCAGATAAGTAAAAATATTTAATTTTTAAAAATCTGTTCTTCCCCAACATACTTTTCACTTTCATTTCCAAGTGTTGCGATTTTCGTCCAATAATCCGTTAAGCTAGGCTTCTTGATTAAGTTCATTACAAACAAGACAGTAAAAAATACCCGAATTTCTTTTATGTTGGCGATTGGATTTTAAGATTTATCTTCATATCCTTGTTGCTTTGCACAGTATTCCGCATACTTATTCGTATTCATTTGCATTTGTTCGCATATAATTCATAAGAAATTCGCATTCACACAAATTCATAAATCAAATACGATTTTACATATTGCAAAGTTCAAGAACTTGTCTGTAAATTATGGATTGGGTCTAAAAGTTGGTCCAATTTTGGTATGGAAATATTTTTTTATTTTCTTTCAGATTTGATTTCCATTCAATAATCTGTCCCGAGTTACCATTATCGGAAACTTCACTTGTATCTAAGTCAGATCCAGCTGCATCATCAAACAGTATTTTATTAATTTCTTCTAGAGTTAAAACTTTCTGATATCCCAGTAGAGACGTAGATGAAAGATACTGTGGTATCCATAGGGCGAACCACTGTTACTCACGATCAGTGATGGTGAGTTCTGGGATGGTAGATTCGCTGGAGTGAATGAAGTATGGGGCTTGAGTGGAAACTTGGTTCTATATCCTGGTCTTTTAGAAAGAGATTTTTGTAGCTGGCGAGCAGAAAACGTATTGTAAATATAGCCTCTACCCTCAAATACATCAACAGTGACAGTGGGAACGGAAACAACCACTGTTAAAGATAAAATCGTCTCACATCGTTTTACGACCCTGCTGAGAAAAGAGGGAGAAAATAAACAAATGGTATTTCTGTGAATATCTGAATGGTCCACTCGTTTGGACTGCACATTGGACATTCCGCATTGTGAGTTAGAAGTTTGAAGTGGAACGTTTCTCAAGTTCTGAAAAAGTATAATGGAATGGGTCATAAAGAGGCTTGTAATTCTAATTACAGGCTTCTTTAATTTTTTAATATATTTCTTTGCACAATACTGTTTGTATGGGAAAGCCGAATAAACGGCTACTATCGCCACATATTCATACTTAGTTTTTTAATAATTTTAATAAAAATGCTAAATAATCAATAAAATATATTTCACAAATTCTTAAATTTAAAATGTCCAGGGATTTTGGAAGGTGGTATTTTCATTTATATATATTCGAGTGAACAATAATCAAAAATTAAACGCTTTATTTATTTATTTATTTATTTTGAGGATGGGGGAATTTTTCAAATCTTTTTATATTTCTAGAACAGAGTTGCCTTAAAAATATGATTTTGGAAATTAGTTACAAAAACAAGGAGTGACTCAGGCGATTCAGACAATTATTAATTTTCTCTTCTAAAGTTCAATATTATCAAACATTCGGCGAATCTACACATTTTAAAATCTTCTCAATACAAAATATTACCTTGGTTATTTCTTCAAATCGGAAACAATACGAGGAACAAAATCTGGAAAGAGTTTTTGATATTATAATTGTAGATCTCTAACAAATTCCAGAAAAAAGAATTACTGAAGAATATATAATTTAGGTTTTTAAAACTTTTTTGATATTATGACATAACTCAAAACTTGGAAACATCTTAAGGTAGTATTTAAAAAAAATTGAGGAAAGAAAGCTAATTTATTAACCATTTTCAGCATTTATTTTTTACAAACGGTTCCTCCCCCTACCTAAAAAATGGAAAACTTCTCACAATAATTTCAAAAGATGAAATTTAGGCAAAAAGAATGTTTAATTTCTGCTTTATTTTTTTGCAAAAGAGATTGTTGCATTTTTATTTTGTAAAATATTTAGTTGCAAATATTTATGTACATGCACAAAATAGAAACTTTCGACTAAATATTTTCCGTGTATATGTGCGAGCATTTAATAAATCGCTCCCGTTCTATCGCCCAGCGAATCTTGGAAACATTCCAGAATACAAATAATAAATTTTGACGTGAGTTCCAGTTTTTCTTCTGAGCAGTAGGATAAAATACTCCAAGATAACTTAACGATTCAAATATTTAAAACGGTTCGTTTGCATTTGCTAAATTTATTTGTAATTGAAAAACTTGATATTTATTACTAAAAAAATTTCAATGCAAGTAATAATTCGTTTTTTCAAAATTTTTTTGGCCCAATAATAAATCGTGTAACTCGATAGTAATTGGAGAGGCTTTTTTTCTTGTATGTTTTTACAAAAATAAGACATGCTATTCTCCAAGACATGAATCTTGGATGACTTTGCATCGTAGAGAGATGACACGTGATGAATAAAATGTGTACTTTGCTGCAGTTTTTTGTTGGACCTTAAATTTCTGCCAATTTCCTGCTTATCAATTTGATCAATACTTCTTTAAACTTGCATATTTATTGTACATAAAACATACTCATTTTTACGGTATATTTACTTCTAATTTTGCCAATAATTGGGATTTGCAGTATTGTTAAATAAAATGTTGGCATCTTCTCTCTGTTATGGCGAAATCGCTTTCAAGGGCATGCGCATAGATGGTAAAAATTTATCTAATCTATTTTTAAAAACACAGTATTTACATGATAAATTTGACTTTATTGATAATACAAACGCATAACGTGACGCTTTATTCACTGTGTTTTACCTAAATTCGTATTGATTTATTAAAATGCGGTAGAATAAAATGAGCCTCTAACTCTTGGAATTAAATTCAGTTTCGCCGACTTCGTATTGTATATAGAGGACAGCGCTGATTGCTTTCCCTCGCCTTTTATCATTTACCAGCGCCATTGTTCCGTATTTCTCAAAGATACTTATTTTCTATCAACATAATATATACCTATCATAGGCTGCACGATTTACGTATTTTGTCTTTTTCACATTCGCATCTTAATAGATAAAACATGCATACATATTGTCACAATACTTATCCATTGGATTTGGAGAAAGAAATATAATCTGTTACGATTTTCTTACACTGATTTTGAAATAAATTCTTGGAGAAAATTGATTTTGTCTCTGAGACATTCTGTTGAGACTTTAATGTTTCTATGGAATACTTGGATAGTGACTGATAGTAGCTGATTTCCTGATGGATGAGCTTGAAATTTTAAGATCAATGACCCAATTTATTCGATATTCAAAAAAGTTGAATTAATATTTGTTTCGAGGATTAGATGGACTCATTCTGATCTGACATTGTTTTATTGCTCTGAAAGTCTGGCAACCTAGAATGGGAATGGTTGAAAAGTGCGTGCGATTTTGCTTTTGTTTTAGAGGTGGATGAAGGTTTATATGGATATAATTTTAGTAATTCGTCTTGGAGAATATCAAGGTAGTATTCATTTTTTCTTACTTCAATTTAAAGCTGAATTCAGATCGGATTATTTCGTTTTGAGGTGTGCATTTCTGTGACTTATTGATTTTATATTGAATTGAATAAATTTGTTATTTTAAATATGTTCTGTTACTAGGCAGGTTTTTTCCCATAATCATAAAGGGGAGGTCTAAGCTGTCTGTGTCTATCGTTGAGTGTTTTTATCTTTAAGTTTTATGGACTTGCCTAATTTGGGCTATGTTTTTTTTTCCTAGGATATAAGATTTTCCCAAATACTGTTTATTGTATCGGTTCGTATTGTTTCTAGAAGGGGTAATGCGATTTTCTCTGGAACATTTTAAACTCGTGTGGTCGAATTTTTATCCAAGTTTGAGTAAATGGACGTATAATCCTTAGAGACAATATTGGGAAGTCTTTCAGTTTACTCTGCTTAGTTTAAATATCTTTTGCGTGGAGATTTTTTCTTTCCTCAGCTGAGTCTGCTTAAACCAGGGTGATTTCTCAATTAAAAAAATAACAATAGTAACATCCGTATCGGCTTGGAATTTGGACAGAATTTGCTCTGTCGGGTCATGAAATAAAACTTCTTAGAAATGTCTTTATAATTTAGGCTTCCATTCTCAGAACTCAAGGTCAATTTGGAGGACGAAGAGGGACACTACACTTGGGATTTCTAAAAAGTCTTACGATATTTTAAAAATTGGGATGCTTTGATCTAGAAGACATTCATTCAAATTTTTGATATCGGCTACTAATATTTCCAGGGTTTTTTTTAAGTAGTTGGACAAAATATCACTTAGAAAGCCATTTACGATTATATGCATGAATATTCAGTTAGTAGTTTGTATTTTTAACTGTACAAAAAATAACTTTAATAAAATCATAGCATGTATTCCTTATTAGTGATTTAAATAATTTTTAATTTATCAATTACATTTAATATATGGTTTTATTAATCTTGATTGCTATGGCAAAATTAATCAACAATATTTAAAATAACTTCCATGCTATTCTTCTCTCAAATTTAACTTTTTGCCATATTTAATTGCAATATCAGCAGTTATTGGATTGCACCGACGTAGGTAGGCGGTTACGAGATATATTTTTGGGTTAAAATAAGGCTGAGAAAATGTTTTCGAGGAAATCGAAAACGGATCGATGGAGACACTTGAGCGGTTTTCCACGAAGAGCGAAATTACTTTATCAGTGGTTCATTATTATCGATAAGACTCTCAAAATGAGATAGATAGCTTAAGCAGCATATGCTTCTCAGATTCATTAGTAGTAAGCAAAAATAGTCTGAGAATACAACTTCTACTTCTGATTATTAATAGTTTCATTAGAGTTTTTCCATTTGAACCTACATTTTTATCGTTAATTATTTAGAAATTTGTAAGTATTTTATTTGATATTGGTATTCTCAAGAGTCTTAGAATAATTTTTTGGATTTAAATCTCGCTTGATTGAATGCAAATTTAGTGAATGTCAAGTCTTTTATATATAAAACATAGCAATATAATTTAATGGTATAGTGACACACCATCACAAAATGGGACATGGTGTCTACATATATAATTTAATAGTAGTAATGTACTGACGCATTCCCTATGGATCTGTATAACATAACAATTTAATCTATATTTTTGACATAAATTCTTCATACGGTGGCTAAAACCTGTTTAATTTGTACTTAATGTAAAATAGGAATTCAGTTTTAAATTTGAAGATTAAATTAACTTTAACCTTTTTCGAAGAAAGTCGCTTGAATTCCTCCCTAAAATTTTTTCTCATTCTACCTTCCTTTTAAATAGGATTTTCAGCCTTGGACAGGACCATGAATGACACGAGTACTTAGATTTTTATTTCCAAATTTCTACACTGAATATGTTATAATATATAGAAAAAAAATATATATAGTGTGCATTTTGAGCTGTTTTCACTCGATCAAACCAAAAGTTGGCACAGAATTACAATAAGATCGAATACCACATGTCATTTAAGGTTTGCTTTTTTTTTTTGAAGTACTGCGATTCCATGTATGAGAATTTCAGATCGATAGACAGCTTTGATGGATTTAAAAGAAATTTTAAAAAGAAGTCCTACGTATTACGTGCAGAAACCGTTTATCAAATTTTATTTATTCAAGTTAAGTTACCTTAAATTTTATGAGCTATTCCTTTTAAATATGTGTGAAAGTACAGACCAAGAAACAACGCTTGAGCAGATTTGATTCAAAATTTAGTAAATGTGCTTTAAATTCTTAAATTATTGCATTTATAAACATGCAAAATTAGACGTTCAATTTCTTTGCGGATTTGTTTCAACATTTGACTAAAACCTATACTTTAGTTGCTTAATCTGTTTTTTTTCCCCTCATTTAGATCTGTATATTTTAATTATTCTTGTCTATAAACAGATGGATTTTCTTTGAATTGATTTCATTCAAAATTGGATGGAAATTACTAAGTTAATATAAAATTCACATAATGAATTCCAAACGTCTAACTGGAAGAATTTGAGTTGAATTAAAGAATTTTAAATGAACCAACGAACATAACTCCAAAAATGTTTTTCGAACTCAGATCTTAAACGCCTCATCAAAGATTCTCAAATTTCGATTTTAAATATTTAGCATTGCATCATATCTTCTCTTTACATATTGCGCCTAGAAAAAAAGTAAAATCCTATTTCTTAAGAATGGATTCACATTCGTCTAAATTGATTCTTGATTTTGACTAAAAGTGCGGAAAAATTGAATACAATTTTAGTAATGGTTTTGGTATGGCTAAAGTGCTTAAACCATTGCCATGTTTGCCTAAGTATAAGAAAAAATTGATTTTCATTTATGAAAGGAAATGCCTTCTGCAACTTCCACAATTACTCGCATTCATTTTATTCCATTGAATCTTCACAGAAATTGTATTGAAAAATAACCATATGAATGTAGCTTTCTATAATAAATGCATTTTGTTTTCTATTCTTACCTTTAAGTCCATCTCGGAAGTGATATTCAATCCCGTCATTCTTCTGAAAACTTTTATAATCCTCTTCGTTCTGTCTTCCTCTCACCAGCGCCAATAATACCACCCAGGTCAGAGGATTCTAAATTTTGGTCAATACAGAGTATCAGTCGACGGACGAAAATTGGATAACCGTGAAGTCTTGAGTCAATACAGCTGTTTTAAATAGCCCCTTTTTTCTGCGGCAGTCGAATAAGCTTTCTTCAAGAATATTCTTTCATGTATTTTTCGTGTGTGAATGTAACAATGCCTCCTAACAGAAAGATTGAATTCTTGGGTGGTGGTATTAGGATAAGTATAGTTCGTTTCAGCATCCTGAGACGCCCACTTTTCGATAGTTCTATCTCATTAAGGGGTGACCCGAGGATGGATGTACACACTTCCGGAATTCTTTTTATTGTTAAATGTAAGCATCTCCCCCTTTCCTCTCACCCCCCATTTTGACGAATTAAACCCATTCTAGCATGTGTGCAAACGTATGTGATAAAATCTTGTATAATAGAAAAAAATACAATCCTGCTAATAATATACTAGAATACATGGAATACAAAATCAAAATATGGTATATTTCTCGTGTTACAAATTTTATGGAAAACTAATTAAATTCATTATTACGTTTAATATAGAAAGCAAACTTATTGATGAAATAAGACTAGATGTCAGAAAAGATGTAGTTTCTGTAGTAAAAACATTTAAAAATATTGTAAACAATTTAAGAATAAATTATTTGACAAGGGGGCTCTCTTTAGCTTACTGCATCGTAATGACGACAATTGCCAAGATTATATGAACAATTGAACAAAGATATTACCCACGCTTGAGCTTTTAATTTCATGAATGTGATTTGTAAAATCATGTATCGTTCAAAATTATTTTCAAAATACGGCAAGGGATTAGTCTGCATCTTATTATAGGGAGTTAATTTTTCTTTGTGGTATTAAAAAATGTAATGTAATCCAGTAAGAGATTTTGACGTACTTTGAACTTTTGAGTCCTAAAGAAATTTAAAATTAAGCGTGTATGTGATTACAAATGCTAAAATGAAACGGATGGAAAAAATGCAGAATACTGGTACACCATCCTACCACCAAACTTTTATTTTAGTATCATATTAAGGATTAAATATTTCTTTTAAAAGATTATTTCAAAATATATACTCGATTACCACCTTGATATTACAAAGCCTTTCTTATAGTCTATGTATTTTCTGTAGGCGGCTCAAAAATCGCATATTCAACCTGACAACCAACAACGAGGTAGAAAATGTGACCTTGAATCGCCTCAGAAAATAGGCATCATACAACAGAAACGTTGTCGTGAACGTTACCGGTTATACCATGGTAATTATTCATGGCCTAATCATGGTATATTACCTGGTACTTTCAGTCCCTACCCATCAATCAATCAATCAGTCAGTCAATCAAGCAAGAAGGGGACGATATTCTTTACTGAAAGTAGATTTTCTCAAAAGAAAGTGTAAAGGTGGGTTCAGACGAGGCTTATTATTGTCCGCAATAGAAGATCCCGCCTACTTCAAGGAAATCACGTGACCACAACAGGATAATGGCAAATGATTGTCCCGTCGGGACAAACGTTGTCCGCGTTGTCTCAAGTGTTCACACGGGGACAATGCCGGGACAACAGCAGAGAGACAATGTTTGCGGACAATAAAAAGCCTCGTGTGAACCCACCTTTAGAAAAGAAATGTAAGATAAATAGCTACGATGCAGGGAGTGGACATGACCAAACGAATGCATTCTGTTACACTGGCTCAAGGCGCCAATAGAATAGTCCTTTGTTATGAGCTTCATCGGCCAGGATTAAAAATTATTTAACGGACACATGTAGAAAAATCCTAGAAAGGTTCCTGTTTTAAAGCTATTTTCTGTTACTCATGTTGACATAAGTACGGATCACGTGCTCCCAATTTCTTTGAAATGCCAGAAGAAGAAAAAGCAAATTTTTGCCTCAAAATATTCCCTAATGTATTTTACATATTTAATAACCCTATAACACATGTTTTCTAAAGCATACAGGAAAAACAATAAGTGCAGGCAATAAGTAAAACATACAGGATAAACAATTTTAAATATTTTTATCTAAGTAAAAAAAAAAGAAATGCTCACCTTTGAAAATTTTAAGACTACTTAAAGGTATTCAATTAATCTGAAAAGTGATTATTTTGTCTTAAATTAGAACTTTTACCAATTGTTATTTGTTATTGTTTTTCCAAATTTTACAAAACAAAGAGTACGTGTGGTAAAATTTATTAAAATGCATATTTCTTTTAAATGCAGCGAGATTGTTTTGGGCTTATAAGATTTTCCCATATTTATTATTACATATATTTAATTTTGAAATATTGCGTTTATTGAAGTTTTTATATTTCTGTTTAATCAATATTTTTAAGGACATATCTGTTGAAGTTATCGATGACGCAAGGAAAAAAAAATAGGAAATATATATTTTATTCCGTCGAAGTATATTCCAGCATTTTATGCACCGTAGGAGACTTATTGCTCATAAAGCAAATACACATTCATTTGTTTTAGAAAAACTACTTTTTCAAATGTTTTACTGTAATTTAAAAGCGTGTTTTTATTTCCTAATTCTGGAGAATGAATGTTTTAACAAATAAGAATGTACATAGCAACTTATATTTTGAATGTATATAAATTTTTTGTCAAACAATATCAAACTAACAATTTTTTTAGAAAAAAAAAGTTACACATTACTTTTACAATCATATGTAAAATTAATCAAATGCTCAAAGATGCTGCAAAAATTAGTACTATTCAAAGCAATTTAAGTTTCTCGTATCGAAATCTAATTGATGTATCTGCACCTGAATGTACTTTCATTGGTAATGTTTTGTAAAATTAAATTTAAAAAAATTTTTAGAGTATTAATATTATGAAAATAATTCCCTTGATTTTGTTTTTCGGATTTTTACTCATGACAAAATACAGTTTTTAAAAAAATCTCCTAAAAATAACATCTATATTTTAGTTCACTCATTAATTTTTTTTCCCTCAAAGCGTAATATAAAATTATTTATTGCGCATATTTGTTTTCATCTGGAAAATAATGCAATTTTGTCAATATTTTAGAAAAATTTAAACATTTTCAAACATTTTATATTTTTCAATTTTGATGTATGAATTTGTATTTTGCCATCCAATATACTGCCTATATAAGAATCGTTTTGTTATCAAAATTTCTTAAGCCTATGCTGGACTAATTAGTTTCGAAAAACGCGTTTTCGCAGTTCTGTCCGTCTTTCCATATGTTTTATGTATATGAATTTGAGAGTAATAAAAAAGATAATAAATATAATTTGATATTGTGCTTATTAAAATTTCAGATCTTTATCAAATAACCTGATATTAAGAAATACGGTTTCAGAAATATATACTCTATTCTCTCTATGTACAAGTAGGTCTTATATCCTGGAATAAATGACTTAGAGGTTAAGAGAGCAATTAATTCAAGGTCAGCTAGCAATACATTAAACTGATTTTAATTTCGGATATAAATTTATTTATAGTTTCAAATTAACTTGTTTAAACATCGGTTTAGGATTATAAATAGACAATCATCGACTTAATGATGTTCTATATACATGTATGCTCATAGAAAAAATATTCATATAAAGGCTGTGCTGAATTTTTATAATGTAATCGTTAAAATGTGTCGTATATATAGTCGGTAGTAAAGAAATCTGATTTGGAAACTCTTGGGGAAAAAAAAAAGTTGATTAGGAAAATGTAGTGACTAAGTCACATTTTCTCAGTATTAATTCTATATGGCTGTCACTTTAGTCGGATCAAAGACACCTTGATTCCTAGTTATTCTGATAAAGCTATAGGATCCCATCCCAGAGCTCGCAGATTTGTTCTAACAGTCTTATTTATGACAAGTTGGGAAAACGTTCTTTCCATTTTTAAAAAAAATTTATCTTAAATTTAAAAATAAATAATTAAATTATTAATTAAATTTCTCTGTACCTTTTACCACAGAAAAGGTAAAGAGAAAGGGGCTCGAATCTGAACACTTGCAAATGGATTGAGGTAGAACACTCTGAGGTTCGAACAGATGTGTGACAAATGCTCTTTTATATTCAACTCGCAATTTCTTGTGGCCTTCGCAGAATTTTGAAGGTGAAATTTCTTAAATGTAGCTTTTCAAATTGCTTGGTTTTGAAATTTTTTTTATTTACCCTTTCTAACTTTATTTTTATGCATATCTTTTTGAAAATGTTTAAAAAAACTAACTCTGCATTTGCAATAAATTTTTAATATTCCACCCTTTAGCGGTTCACAATTAACAATCTCGTAAATAATTTCTAAACTAAATTTTTGTCTTTTTTTTTTATATATATAGATTGTAATTTACCAGTCAACATAATGAAAGTTATATTTGTAACTTTGTACACAAATTATTTGGAAGAGTGTATAAAGAACTACTTTATTATTAGTACTTTTTTTCTGAATGTATTCTTTCACGAACAATTAGTTGCTGGTCATACAATACATATTTAGAGAGGAGAAAGGAGTAAAGTGTATGATTTTAAAAAGCTGATTTTTGAATAAAATTACGCCTGTATTTTGATATTGGGTGAAAAGCATTTATCACCAAGTTAACAAACGCTTTAAAGCTAAATTCAGTGAAAAGATTTTAAAATTTGGAACTAGGCAATGAATTTGGTGCTAACTGAATGACATCGGAACTAAAAGCAGTATTTTTTAATAATCTTTCGAAAACTATCTTAAGACATTTAGATATTTATTATGGGGTGAATCTATTTAATCAGTATTTTCTTGCAGTAAGACATTCGTAGAATATAAAATCATTCATTATACATAATCAAAATGGAAAAAAAATTACATAGAACAGCTTAATTAGCACAAACGTTAAAATTCATTCAGGCATTTTCCTCCATGACAAAGATAGCCTTAAAGCAATTTATGGAGATTTATAATTCTTTCTGCTTTATTTTTATTTTATTGGAGTACTTCCAAAATTGTTTTAAAAAGATTTAATAGCATTTAATTGCCATAAATACTGAGCGCAAGTCTCAAGTGTGATTTACTGAAAGCGATTTTAGTAACTCCAAGCATAACTTGGCTTTTCCACATCTTGACATTTTTATAGAATCAATTTTTTTCTAAAACATCGGGCATGATTTATTTTTTACGTGATAAAAAAAAATCGTTGGGATCGTATATTTGAACTTTGGTCAGGCATATATATAAAGATAGGATTAAAATGATGGATAAATAGGATAGGATAGGATTAAAATGATGGATAAATAGGATAGGATTAAAATGCAATTAAATATATTTATTGACAATGAAATAACGTACAAGACTGGTGTCTAAAGGCCTTATCACACGGTGAAATTTCGCCGGCACTTTTCCGTTTCTACCCTCAAAAACCGATCAAGCAAGTTTCATAATCGACAACTTTTTCTAACCAGTTCAAAAATGTCGTCGGAAATATTGTCCGCAAACGAAATTATGTGAAACTTTGTTTAAAAAAGATTTTTAACCAATCATGTGAAACGTCATTTGAAGTGACGTCACACAAATGACGTCACTTTTGCTGTCGTTTGCTGACTGAAAGTGCCGAAGATATTTTGTTGTGTGATAAG
>JAPMOQ010043853.1:1145877-1199978 GCA_026543055.1 Argiope trifasciata | reverse complement strand
TAGTAGTAGTTAGTTGTATGGAATTTTCTTAATGCATTAATGAATATCCTTCCTGTTTCAGAAATTCAGTTCATTGTTCTGCTTTTCATTATAAGACAATGTTTAAACTTAGATAATTAGTTTTTTTTTCTGTATTTACTTTATTCCTGCTTGACTGGCTGATATTTACATGTAATAGGAAATAGGTATTTAAAAATTGTGTACACTGCAGATGTAAAATTGACAGTGTTAGTAGTATTACTATTAATATTTTGCAATGCATGTTAGTTATAAGAATGTTACACTGTGAGGAAGCCCTAGTGTGAAGGGGATACAAAATTAATTTCTCTAATTCAAATATATATATGGAGGGCTCACATTCATATTTTATGGGGATTATATATTAACTTTTAATTAGTGTTAAGTCACTCAGGTTTGATTATGATTTGCATTGTTTTTATCTACCTCGTATCTGATCGGATGATTCCATTACTATTGCTGTGATAAAATGCATTATAAGTGCCATATATATCTGTTCAAAGTATTCTTTACTTACAGTAGTACAAAAAAATGGCCTTTAACCTTAAAGTTACAAAAGCATCAGTGTTTTAAAATCATTGCAAGTACTGGAATCATTTGAATGCTAAATGAACCATATAAAGCTTTCTCTTTATTCCATATCAGCTAACCCCGAACCTAGAGGAACCTCGCACTGAGTAATTCACAATTTATACTTTTTCCTGTATTTCAATGGTCAGTGTTTTTTTCTGTTAATTAGAGGAGCTCAACAGTTAACACCTGGGGAAATTCTGCCTTTTTTCCACCATAGAAATAAACTGGCAGCCGCAGCATTTATTGTAGCAACAAACCTCTTCATATTTATATCAGCTGCAACCCTATACATGGCCTGTAAGCCACATTGAACTCCTCATATGTTCTATGTTTTCTATGAGGAATTAAATTATTCTAGTTATAATATGTGTGTTTTATTTTGTCTTTATGCTGTCCATTTATTCACCTACTCAAAGAAACACAAACTTTAATATTTTAAATCTATTTTTAATACTTATTTAAAATATACTTATTTTTTTAATAGATGCTTATTTAACCTTCAGTAACTATCCATGCAAAATGATGTAAGCACCATAAAAACTGGCAGGGAAGTTTACAAAACTGTTACAACACATATATAAAAAAATGTAAAACATACTAATATTTAGGAAAAGGGGAAAAAATTCTGAAACAAATATCAATATTGAATATGAATTATTTAAATTTACAGTTCATACTTTATTATCAATAAAACATTGATTGTTGGAATTTTGAATAACAATGCATGTTAAAAACCTGGATGGTATTCATTTATAGGAATGAATATCTAATGGTTTATTTTTTTAAATTGAAAAAATATAAAAAAAGCAATAAGTATAAAAGAAAAGTAAATTTTAAAGTTTTATGTAGAACTATATCTTAATATTGTTAAAAGAAATAAAATATATATTGTAAAATATTTTGGATATAAAATTTCTGCAGAAAACAAACATCTAATTCCAATGAGTTACAAAAACCAAAGCACATTTCAGTGATCTAGGAATGATTTGAATATTTTATTGTAATAGTGTCCTTGCACAGTTTTTTTTCAAATTTTTTTTTTATTATAGTATTTGAAATATAAGATAAATCTATAATGCTAAAATTATGTTACTTAAAAACAAAAAAGCCCAGCTCGGTGTTTTTGTTCAATGTGTTGTAACTTCAGCAGCAATACATACAAGAATCCTTAATTATTAACAGAAGTTTTACTGTTACATCTACATTTAAATGCCAATTTTGGCAACTAGCTGGTTTGCCAGAGATCGATTGTGATGAATTTCAATTAAATAATTTATGGTGCAACTTTGTCATTGTTTCTATCAACAAATTAGTGATTTTAGACTTAAATTTTCATAAATTTATGCTTTAAAAAAATTTGATGCATGGACTTGGGAAATTATATAAGGAAAAGTTCATTATACACATAATCTTCCTAATGGAAATCGGGGCTCTTGAAAATAACTATCGATTCACAGGTCTCTTTTTAGTACTGTAACTGCACTTTATTATTATTTGTATAATTAGTAAAGGTATTGGACAAAATATTAAACTTTCAGCAATAGAAAAAATTAAATGTAAGACAAAGTAGGCAAAATTTGAACAATTAAATTAAAAAGAATTTTTTTGTATTGTAAATTGATTTTTGTGTAACATTTTGAAAGTGGAGAAACACCAAAAAAAAAAAAAAAAATGCTGCTTAATTTTGAATTAAATTTTAAAATTTCTGAGGTGCATATATCTGGTTAATCTATACTTAAAATAAAGCTCAATGTGTGTGTCGGCGCTTTACAGGCCAGACCGTTGGACCTACAGTTACCAAATTTGGTACATGTATACCTTTGAGGTTGGGAATGTGCACCTCGGAGCTCTTTTTTCGAATTTTTAATTAGAATTAATTAAAATTTAAGCAAAATTTCGACGTTTTTCCGCTATAACTTCCGAAAATATTATTGCACAAACATGATTTTTATATCAATTTAAAGATTAAAAAATTAGCTTTCTAACGGTATCAATTTTTTAAAATTTATAATGTAAGCTTCTATTTTTAACGAATTTTTAAAGAAATGTTTTAACCATGTTTTTAGCACGTGACTGGATAAAATAAAAGAATGCCGGAAGTTCGAATAAAAAAAACTATCATCGCAAAATAAATCTAAAGAAATGTAGTTTTAGCACGTGACTGGATAAAAAAAACAAAAAATGTGATATTTTCGAAAAAAATAAATGCAACGCAAAGGTTTCTATAATCTTTTGCAATATCTAAATCATTTTATTCAACAAATCTTTATTTATGGCAAACCAGATTGAATTTAGACAGGATATGCATTGAAATCCCGCCTTAATGGCATATATTTACAATATCTGTATCATTAATTCAATATTTTTTTTCTTTTTCGCTTTCTTTAAAAAAACATTTAATATTTGGCAGCATCACGGAAAAAAATATTTTTAATTTCAGGCCAATCAATGCCCGGAATTGCTTCAAGGCTAATGAATATGTGACTTAATTGAAAATTTTAGAACGCATTACTCATGGCGAACCAGCTGGTCGCTTAAGGCGGCTAGTGTGCAATAAATTTAAATATCAAATACTATTGATGCCAACTCACCCATTCTTATTGGAAAAGAATGATTAATTTTTGATTGAATTGTTAACTATATTTCAATTTGCTTTCTCAATGCTAAATTAACTTTTAAAGAACATTTAATAGATAATGACATGCATAATGTAAAGAAACTGCTATGATTTTTATTTTGAAATTCTCTATTTGTGTAAAATAGGTAATTATAAATTTAGCTCTGAAGTTCCAATACTGCATCACACAAAAAAAAGTTTCTGGTTCATCATGCAATTACTGTTTCTCAATGGAACATTGCAACTTGATAACATAATTCAAGAAGTGATCAAATGCTGTTAGTTTCAGAAGCTTGTTGAAAGGGTATCTGAATGCGAAACATGTCTTGAGCCAATTCCTGATCATCTAGGACAGCTACAACCATCGGCCTGCAAGTTTCTCATTGCAGTATAGTTACTATCAACATTACTTTTGAATATTGAAGTCGCATTTGATATTCAAGACATTTCTCAAAATGTATTTTATCTGTTTTCAAATTTCTGAACTATTTCAGCTTTTTCAAAATTAGAAATATTTCATTAAAGCATATAAGAAGATACAGGATGCAATCTTTTTACAACATGGAACCCAACTCAAAGCTAAGTTTCTCGAAGCATTTGACGATTAAAACCTCATGTACATCAAGTTGATCTAATACGCTTCAATGGGAGAGAGTGGTTTACAGGATTGTTATCAAATCTCAATTGATATATTTCCTACGGGTTTTTACAATTATAATTATTAATCTGCTAATTTACAGTTTTTTAAATTTATACTATTCCGAACTTTTATGAGAATGAACATGAAAATTAATTTTTGATGGCACAAAATACCTGAATTCCAAACCTTTTGCTCTCACCTTCAGCACAGAAATGGAATATTTGTTTTTCTTCAAGTAAGAATAAAAGATGCATTTATTTATTATGACTTTATGCAGTTTACATGTGTTTCAGTGAATTTTTTTCTGCATACTTAAATTTTAATAGCACAATATTTTTAATATATTGTCACTGTTTTGATATGTACTGATATCTGTGCTGATGATAAAGCACATTGTGTGGCACTCTGCAGGCCACAGTTGGACCTACAGCTACCAAGTTTGGCACATTTATACCTTGGGGCTCAGGAATGTTCACCTCGGAGATTTTTCGAATTTTTAATTCGAATTAAAAATTAAGCGAAATTTGAACGTTTATCTGCTATAACATACGAAAATATTATAGCACAAAAATATATTGCATCATATTAAAGACACATTATATATAATAATTAATGATACTAATTTTTTAACCAATAAATTTAATTTCTATTTATATCGAATTTTTAAAAATTAACCATTTTTCGCAGTAAAAGGGGGAGGGGAGAATCTTCTATTAGTATGATGGAAGTCAGATTGAAACAAACTCGAATTAAAAAATTATTCTTGCACATTAAATGTATAAAAATTTAATTTTCACCACATGTCTGTATGAAATGTTTTTTCTAAAAAGAAAATGCAGAGAAAAT
Organism: Argiope trifasciata; assembly: GCA_026543055.1. Taxonomy (NCBI): domain Eukaryota; kingdom Metazoa; phylum Arthropoda; class Arachnida; order Araneae; family Araneidae; genus Argiope; species Argiope trifasciata. The sequence goes on along the minus strand of JAPMOQ010043853.1, from coordinate 1,195,284 downwards.
TTTTTGACTTTTACTATATTATTAAATAAATCAGCTTAAGACAAATGTGGCTTAATATGTATGTTTTCGATTGAAGGCTCAACGGCTAATTTGTAAAAGTTTAATAAAAGACTTCTGTAAATTATACATGAAGTAAATAATTACATAGTATGCAACATGAGTCTATAAATGTTTTAATAATGGAAGAATGTTTAGCTTTTATCTAGATCCTCTGCTCTGTGAATCATATTTAACGAGATATTTTTCAGACATTAATTTTTAAATAAAGAGACAAACTTCGATAAATTAAGTTTGTCTTTAAAACTGACTGATATACCAATGTTTGAATATCACTATTCAATAAAAGAGGGGAATCTAGAATTATACTTAAGTTTTCAGATATATATAAATTATGAAAATTATTCTGTAGTACACAAGACTCAAATGCTGATGGACTTTGAATATTGACAATAAAAAAAGATGAAATAGTTTCAGTAAAAAATAATTGCAGCCTAATCATCTCCATTTAAATTTAATGTTATTTTGAAGGAGCTGACAGAGTGAATTTTACGACTATCAAAATTTAAATCGTAAGAATATTTTGAAGTAGCTATTAAAAGACATTACATAAAGTATATTGTAAAGTATAAATGGTCAGTAAAGTATTTAACTGACCATTTTACAGAGTATTAAGATGGGCGACCAGTATAAAATAATTCAATAACTGGTTTATTAAGAATGAAATTTATTAATGTTGTATTCTGACATTTTTATCAAGCGGAATTGGATTTTATTTCAAATCGACCATTGTGCATTCCTAGTAATTCGTAACGTAATAACTCTTTAAAAAATAGCTGAATATGTTTCAGGTATGGTACAAATATGACATGATTAAAACACACACATAAAAAAAACGAATTTTTACTGATGGAGGACAAAATAATACGAACACCTGAGAAATAATGGAAAATCTTTATTAATAGGGGGTTGGGCCGCTCTTTGACTGAAATATATATTTAATGTGACGTAGAGTTTAGTTTAGTTTAGTTATATTAACGTCCCGTTTAAAGCAACACGAGGGCTATTTTGGGACGGACCTCGTAATTTTGAACCACGGTCAGATGACGAGGACGACATCTGATGTGGCACCCCCCTCTCCACACCACACCACACCAGCGGGAGGACGTTTGGCCTGACAGATTTAACGTGCAAGAGACCCCCTCACACGACGGATCTTTGGTGGAATCGAGTCTCGAACCTGAAACCCTCCGGTTCCGAAGCCGAGACTTTACCACCAGGCCACCGCGGCCCCCGGACAATGTGACGTAGAATAAATGCATAAAGGGCATGGACAATATTTAAAGGAATATTAAGCCATTCCTCCTGCAGAGCGGTCTCTAATTCCAAAAGTCCGGATGGATACGACTCCAATATTGACATATATGGGAATATTTGAAGTCTGGACATTGAGGGGGCCAGGCGAGATGTTCCACTTCAAGAATGGTTCGAAGAGCATGATGATGAATACACCTAGCAGTGTAGATAGGAGCGCTGTCGTCTTGAAAAAGCTGTCGCAGTCCAGAGAATACAGTCTAGACATGATCCCCTAAATTGCTCAGATAGTGATTGGACTTGATCCTCCCATGCCGAATCGCTGGGTCACGATATCGCTCCCCGTGCAATAATGGAGTCATCCCCATTCTTCACAGTCGGCAAGAGGCATTTAGGATGAAACGCTTCTCTAGCCGTTCTCCAGATATAAACGCGTTCGGTTGTCTGAAATAGACTGAACGAATAGGGTCATTTGACCAGTTGAAACTGCTGTGGGGACCAACCTTTGTGATCTCTGCACCATTGACACCGCTTGAAAGCATCAGTTGTTGTCACTAAGGGTTTACGAATTGCCAGTCTGCTTTAAATATTCGCACATGAAGTTCCCTTTTTACAGTTTTTGTTCGGCTTCTGGAGATGACTGTTCATTTCAGGTATTATCTCGGATAACGACTGCTTGTGCTTTCGGGCTACTATGCGCTTCAAAACCCTTCGATTTCTATCAGCAAGCTTTGACTTTCGGTCACTGTTATGCTTTGAAGACGTCTTACCCTCTTTCGTGTATGTTGTCATAGTGGCTGATACCATACTCCTTGGAAACCCCAAACGGTTTGCTATTTCCGTAACCGATGCTCCACTTAAGCGATCTCCAATCTTTGGAACTCTGACATTTCAACTTATCACACACAGTTTCGATAGACGTATACAACACAGGTGACTGCTATTGAGAAACTTATTCCTTCTGTTTGCAGGCACTGTTGCACTGCAGATGTGAAATATGTCATACTTTTTCACAGGTGTTCATGATATTTTGTCCTTCATATGTATATCATGTATAATTATCATTACGCGCCCAAATACATATGATCTTTAAACATAACTTTTATTCATTTATTTGAAAAACTAGTGGCATTTTAATTATTTCCGTTATTTGTACGATTAAAGCACTTGCATAGTTATGATCTCTCTTATCTCAACAATGATTTGAAAACTTGCATAAAGATTAATACAATTATTCATTCTACCCACTGTCCAAAATATGCATTATTTTAAAACTACAATGAATAGTTGATTTCAGATTTTTCTTCTCTCTTTGGACAAGAAGTCTACAGTTCACAGAACTAATAATTAAAAACTGAATAAAATAAATCCGATATAAACATAATTTATTAATAATTGGATATCCATTTAAATCTTGCAACCTTAATTTTAACAATTTGAAATGTTTTATTAAAATTATAAAATTCTTTTGAATAGCAAATATTTTTTAAAAAATTATATTACTGGTAGAGTTTTTTAACATCATGATTTTGAAATATTAAATGAATTTCAATTCTTATTTGACATTAAAAGTGGTCTCTTACCCTTCAAACAAAGTATTAAATTTCTTATATTCATCTGCCTGTTGAGTTATGCCGATTTACAAAAGTAAATTCTGTATGACATGCTGACAAATAAAAATATAAACAAAAAACTGAAAATATTTTCAAATGAAAAAATAACATTTAGAAATAAATTTTTGATGCTTTCACATAAGTTATATCTAGGATTTTTGATAATGTTGCATCTGAACAGCAGAAATCTATTAATGAAGATAAAAATCCCACTAGAATTTCTATCCGCCAGAATAATAAGCACTAATGATACCAGTTCGAACAAAAATTATGAAAATGCATGAAATATGAAAGAATTATTTTCCTTTATTTATCATACTGGATCTTTCATTGGAATTTTCTTTTCAGTCTTTATATTGAATGGTTAAACTTAGATCTTGTTTATTTGGCCCATGTTATCATTTAAGTACACAGAAATTTCCTTTTGAATATTTGTAAAACTTCCCTACTTTGAAGAATACCTTGTCTATAGGAATTAATTTCAGATGAATGACAGAAACTTTCCAATTCATTTATTATAGCAGAGAACTGTTGAGAGAGATTTGATCTTATCGAAACGATATTTTTTCATATGTTTTGAGAAATTTCCATCTTTATTATGCTTATTACACATCTAGAAATATCGTAAAGTTTACTTAGTTAAAACTCTGATGGTCATTTTTTGGGTGACAACGAAATTCGCTGAGGACATTAAGTCTGATGGAATATTGCAAAATAAAACAATTTAATATCATTGTAAATTTATTTATTTTGTTTATAGGGCTTGAAAAATTTATCCATTATTTATCAGAAATTCATATCGGCATATGGTAATAATATGAAATGTACAACTAGCTTCATAGACATAAAAAATATAAAGTTTTATTTACAGTGCTTTAGTCAATAATTATTTAATTGAAATATTACAGATAGAAGGGAGAACCTTTCAGAAAAAATCATTCTTCATAAAAATCCAATCAAATTTTCGCTGCAAATAGAATCACTACAACCATTTATAATCAAACAATCACACTGAAGCAAAACAAGGGTCAGGGCCATTGCAGATCTCCATGCTTGTATTTTTGATTGCATTTCATCCAAGGATTCATTAAAATTTATTTCACTTGAACTTTTCATTTTTTCTTGTAGGATTTCAAAATAATTTAGAAATCCTTTTTGAATGAATATTTTGATTCTTTCATAATTGTCTACAAGTAAAAAATGATTTGTATTACTCATATTTTAAAAAATGGCTGAAATGAATGTCAAACAGATTTTATTAATATTGAAGAATCAGTGAGACATTTGTTGTAAATAACTATATAATAATTATCTATAGACTCGTACATGAAAATATATTTATCAGAAGCCTGTTCTCCCATCCTTTTATTTAAAGAAATATATTAATCTGCTTATTTAAAATTGCATATCAAAGAATTACAAATTATTTCAAGTTTTGCTTATCAAAAATGTATTGTTATGAAAAATGTTCATAACTATTTTTTACATTTAAGAAATCAATACTGAAACATTAATAAATTCCTTTAGGAAATCTTATATATGGTAGTTAATTAAATCTATTATGCAATGAGCAGTTTAATTAATTACTAATTGGCTTATTGTATTATATGCAATAAAGCAATTAGTATAAGCATGCACTTTTAAGACATTATAATATTATGTAACAAAATAAATTTTTGAATCATTAGGTATGAAAAATCTCATTAAGAAAACATATTGCCCACTTTTTAAAATTTCATTACTCACCACACATAAAAAAAATGAGATACATAATTTTCATGGTAAAGTTTTTTAAGTTTTTACTCTAGTGCTTCTAACCAGACATTCTACAATATATGAATAGTATTTATTTCAATCAGTTTAATTCTGTGAGGCTGGCTAGCCTAAATAGTATTTTAGTACCTTGAAACTTGGAGTAGTTTTTGTACATAAAAATAAAATGGAATCGTCCTATCCACATGAATAACTGGCAGTGAAATATTTTTAAGCTATGTGCCTAAAAATATCCGATTCAGTGTTTTACTGAATGAGGCAAGTTAAGGCTTGCAGGGTTCATAATCGCAATCACATCAGCAATATACTTAATTGTCACAGATACATGTAACGATTACATATTTATAAAATGTTTTTTAAGAACTGTAGGTACAATAAAAATAAGTACTTACCATTTTTAGCAGGATATTTTTGTAAAAAGTCTGAGCACCATTTCTCTGTTTTTCCTCCACCAGGAAGTAACCAATTTTCTTTTGTGGCCAAGTGCAAACGTGATGCTAAATGCCAGATTTGGTGCTCTTTGTTGCTCAGCACAAGTTGATTTGGATGACATAATACTATAGTGTTTATTCTTTTCTATAGGATAATAAGAACAGAATGAAAAAGATGTCTCATAAAGTCATGATGGTGCACAATTAAAATAAATAAAGTGCCTAGATAAAAAAAAAATTCTGAAATGCAGAGAAAATGTAAAATTAAAAGAAAACTCTTCAAAAAAAAAAATTTTTGAAAAGTCATGTACGTAATAAAGTAGTGTGAAAGGAAAATTTTATAACAAAGTGACTAAAAATAAAATAAACATTTTATAGATATTTTAAAAATTATTTTTCTTTCAGAGAATTCAAAACAAATTTTGTAAATCAGACAATGGTGAGAAACGGGTAATTATTTATTATAACTTTTAATATTAACCTTTAATTAAAGTACAATAAATCATTACAAGTATGACAGCTAAAAATCATTTAATATCACTTGAAGATAGAGAGGAATTTTTAAATATACAGCAAGGATAAATCAAACTATAATAAGTTTAAAATGTAGCATATACAAAAAACTGTCTTAATGATGCAAATTCATTAGTTTCACTGGTAAGCACGTTAACTTACAAAAATGAAATTTCTGTAATTTTGCCATGCAAGGAAAATAATAAATCATATATTTTGGAAATTGCAACAGATAAAAAATCAAATGCAAATCAATTATCATTTACCTAGATTTTTGAATCTATTCTATATTCTCTCTTTGGAATGTTGATTCTGTATTATATTCTCTATATTATTAAACAACTGCAACATTATCTGCTGGTGTGTAAGTACTATTTATATACCTGCTTCAGTGGTATTTTTGTGTGTGTATGGGAACATCATTCACTCTAATAAAATTTATTCGATTTCTTACTTAATAAATATTGGATTTCTGTTTCATAATAATATAAAACCACCTAATATAATCAAGCATTACGGGAATTTCTTGGCCAAGGCTACTTAAAAATTGTTTCAGAGGAATCAATTCTTGCTTAAGTGTATAAAATATTTCATTTAACTTTGAAATGTGTTATATCTTTCACAGGAGGGAGGAAAACAGACTTCACTGCAGAAAATATAACATATAATAGGTACACATCAGATTGTATATACATTCACTTGCATCATATGAATGCTACTTTATGCAAATTGACTACTTTATTAAATACATAGTTACGGAAGCTAATTCTAATTTTGTGTATTAATAGAAATACAGCTTTTGTGAAAAGTTTTTTACATGAAAGGTGCTTAAAAGCAGCCAGTGTTGAAAAGTAAAAATAATTTACTGTGATTGCTCTATTCTGTACACATAGAATAAAGCAACCATAATAAATTTTAGAACTACATTTTAATATTGTATATAATTAGGGATCCATTTCATAACATCTTTAAAAGATAAGAGAAAGATTTTCATAACATCTTAGTGTTGTTAAAAACAAAATTTATAGAATAATATAACAACATCCAATATAGAATAATCTTAACATCCAACTTTCACAGCAATGTAACTTCATTTACTTATTTCTTATGTAAACTGTATGATAGTAAACAGAATCTGTATTACTAAGATAAAAGAAGATAACCATATGATTAACCCTTTGCACTCAGAAAAGTAATTGGATTCATAATTATTCACCAAATACAAAGATATGTTTATTGCTCTGAAAAATGTATGCACATAATTGTTTTAAATCCAATTACTTTGAAAAATAAATAAATAAAACCTCGAAATGATGCACAGTCTTGCGTGGGGAGTGAGAGGCACTATCTGAGTGCAAAGGCTTAAATATTTGACAAAACAATGAAAAGGGTTTGAACTTCATCTCTATCTATTCTATAAAATACACTGTTAAAAAAGTATGGAAAAATAAATAATATATAATAAAAATTTGGACAAGGAAATTGTATAATTCAACACCCCCCTTTTTTGCATGGTATAAAGATAAATTTTGTACAAAAAAAGTTAAAATTTCCCTTAATTTTTAAATAATTAAAATCTTTTAAAAAAACTTTGAGACATTTTTATCCTCCAAAATATATAAATAACAAATTTCATGGTGCTCTGCAATAACACATCATTTGTTCTAGTAATAATATACACAATGATTATTAGTAGATATTTGAATGCAAAAGGAAAAAGTTACTAAAAATTAAGTACATCTGTATTGATATAGCATGATTAAAAGTTAAAATAAAGAACCATTGAATTTTTTGCAAATAACACTTTCATTCATCATGATAATTATTGACTATACATTTGAAAAAGAAAAGTTTTTTTTTTTTTTTAAATTTTTTTTAAGTAATATGTGCCTCAATATAAATTACCATATCTAAGATAAGTAATCGAAACGATTGTATTTTAAGCCTACGTAATATATTAATCAAATTTTATAACTGTAAGAACATTTATTTCATTTTTACTATAATTTTGTAATATATGAAATCAAAAAGAGAAAGCACACAAAAAGAATTGATGTTGTAGTGTAATTTCTACATCAGATTTAAATAATATTTGAGTTATATAAGTGAAAGATTTCTAAAAGAAATACTTGGTCTCAAAGCTTTTTTTTTTTTAATAATGAAGAAAAAACACACCCTTTATTTAAACATTTTGAACTTTGGAGAAATGTTCCAATTTAAGAAATTTTTACGTGTGCATTGCAGATTCAAGTTATTCTAAAGTTCATGTTTTTTGACATTTTTAAGTATACTTTTCACACACTTCGAAAAATTATGCATACATAAAAATTTAATATTGAAATTTGAAATAAAATGAAAACCACTTACAGCTTCCTGAGGGTTGAAAATCCTAATATGTACATAAAAGTCGTCTTCATCTTTCATTTCATTATGTTTAAAACCCCATTTTTTTATAGTTAAGTTTGAAATAACGTCTTCCTGGATAAATATAGAAAAAGCTGTGAAAAAATAAATGGCATACAAAAAAATTTGCAGCAAAATATATTAAAATGCAGATTTATAAATTATAATTACTTCAAATGTAATGGAAATAAGATAAAAGACCAATTTCATATCAAATTCTGAAAATGCATAAAGTTAAAAAGTAAAGAGAATACAAATCATAAACAAAATAACAGAGTTTTATTTACATAGTATATTATATTTGTTAGGTAGTTTCTAAAGTAGTATTTTTCAATTTAATATGTGCAAGTTCTAAACCTGAAATCTGAGAAAAATATATCTATGCACTGCTGCAAAAGTCAGGTACAAATAGGATAGGAGATTCATAGAAACAAGAGAGCATCAAACTATGCAATCTCCTTTCAACTGAATAAAATAGAGATAAGATTACTATCATTGCTTTCTATATACATCTATTTCTATTGATACAAATTGTTTATCCTTTTTCATTGCCTTTTAAAACTATTGAGATCTATGGTTTTTTAAAGTTTTGATTAAGTTCTAATTATATTAATAAAAATAAGATGAATTTATTAATAATAGTTGGAAAGCAGGAATTTTATTGAGGGACCCACGAAATGATTTTTACACTTTTATTCTTTGAATTATTATTTCTTAGCAAGAATTTCTTCAAAGTTAAATGTAGAAAAATGTTGTAACTTAATGCTTGATGACTACACATAACTTAAAAATAGTTTATTTGAATACAAACAATTGAATGAAGATAAATAGTTTAGAAATATCAACAGTTAGTGGATCTTATTTTTTAGTAGAAAATTGAATTCAATTGATAGAAGCTTAACTAAAGAAATTAAAATCTCATTTGAAAAGTACATTGTTACATGTACTGCGGTTGGTGATATACTTAAGTAGGCTGGATGATGACCGAACTTCAAAATATATTGTCCAAGAGAAACTGATATTTCTCAATATATTCCGATTTTATTATTTATTGCGATAATAAATTATAAATTACTTTACTTAGCATTCTAGGTATCTCCCTCTCTCGCGAAAAAAAATTTTCATTTACTTTGTTAAAGTTCATTTACATGATAAAAACATTCATTCATAAATGATAAGAATATAATGATAATAGAAATATTTCAACTCAGAATCATGAAATAAGATTTTATTTGATCTATATCTGCATTTCTCAGTTTACCATTTTTTAAATAAATAAATAAATTTTTCAAATGCTATTTTTTGTAAAGTTAATTTAGAAACAATTCAGTCATTTCCATCTTTTATTCATAAAACATTGTTTGCCACATGCTAAATTAAGAAAGTTTATAGAATTTTGAAACAGAATTCTAATATCTAACACCATGAAAAATTATTTCAATTCATGAATGGCATTATATATACATGTTTTTTATTTTAAAAATATTACTGGTAGATTTGGTTTAAATATTCAAATGAAATTTGTACTGAATTCATAGAAAAATTATTAAAAGTAAAGCATAAATATAAAATTGAGAATAGAAATTCCAAAATGTGTAACAATATTATTCTGGAATGCTAATTCATTTATGAAAGAATATTGCAAATAAAATTAAAAATTTTAGTTTTAATTTTGAGGCAACTAGAATACATCAAAATATAAAAATATATATACATCATTATTTATGAAAATTATAACCAATAAATAAACATATTTCTGAAAATAAATTGAATTTGAACCATTCAACTTTCAGGCATAATGTGAAAACTGAATTATAAATTTAGAAATAATAATAATAAAAAAATTAGTAGTATATATGACAGACAATTATTGGACAAAAAAATTACCACTAAAATAATCATTATCATTTAAAAAAAATCTTTCCACAAAAAGTAGTATAAGTAATTTAAATGGGGGATATTTTTTAAATAATTCAAATGATTGAATATTTAAAAAGAAAAGGAATTTTTAATATTTGACTGTTACTTGATCCCCACTAACACTCAAAGCAAAAGGAAACAGAGTAATTATGCTTATCTGCATTGGAAATCTCACTTCAGTTAGATTGAGAGTATTATAAACAACATATTATTTAAAAAATTATATAAAAACTGATTAAAGTGCAGAAAAATGTGAAAGAGTTTACATTTTGAGTTTGCAAAAGTAACAAATTAAGACTGAAAGACATCCAAAGAAAAGCATCTAATTTTTACCCTCTGTAGCTTATTATTCATTGACTATAGCTATAAAAAGTTTAAATAATAATGCAGTACTGATAAAAGCAGACTAAAAAAATATATGCAATTAATAGCTGTTGATGAATATTGCCTTTACATTTTGAGCTTTAAATATTTATAGCCTTCAATTATTCAAAACCTCCTAACGAAAACAACATCATGATCCTCCATGATAATAATAGCAAAATTAATGTTTTCATAACATCCTTATTAAATAAGCAGTCTGAACATCTTCACCTTCCTCAATGTCTATGGGGAAAGGTTAAGATGTTCAGACTGCTTTGATTTGAAATATTGATATTATAAATTTTTGGTTGGCAATTTTAATTGAAATCAAAATACTGGAAATAAAATAAATTTAACTAATTACCAGATCAATAGGTGAACATTTATTCTTTAGAAGTTAAAAACATATTGTTCCAATTAAAAAACATCTTTTTCATTTTGTTAATTAAAAAAATAGAACATGCAAATTAGTGGTTGTATTAAATATTGTTCCCTTTATGCCAGAAACTTGGATGCACATTGCCAGAAACAAGCATTTTCATATTTCTGGTAAAAAGGGAGGTTATATTTAGAAAAGACCAAATGCCATCCGGCAGAAGAGAGCTCAAGGAAAAGGGTGGGATAGTGGTATCAAGGAGATAAAAACATTAGAGCATTTTTTAAAAAAATGTCAGATACAAAGACAAGTTAAATAAATTTATACTGCAGATGCAATTTAATCTTTTAAAATCAATTATGATATTAGGATAGGTGAGGGGTATAATCATATTACATCCCAAACAATATAAAAACCATGTTCTCCCATTTAAAAAAAATCAGCCTTGATATATAAAAATGTTTGAGAAGATATATTTTTTATCTGAATATTGAATAAATTTATTAAATAATGTGTTTATGATAATATATATTAGCATTGTATATCAATATATGAAAGCATGTTTTTAATGAGGTTATTTACATTTTTCTTATGAAACTATACATGTTGCCATAAAGTAAATAAAATTCAAAGAAGAAAATTATTTTGGAATAGCAAATATATTATTATAATGCAAATAAAAATATTGATAAAATTTCAATGCTTAAAACTTTTTTTAAAGAAAAGAATAGAGATAAGACTTACATGGTCACATTCTAAAAGGTATACACAAGGTGTTTCATTTACAGCCACGCAAAGATGTAGCAGAAAATTCCAAGATATACAAGACAACAAGAATATTGAATTGGTACAACAAAAACTTGTGATAGCAGCATCTACTTCTCCAGTTACAAGTAAGCAATTTATTTCTAACTGAAAATAAGAACAATATAAATGCTTAGATAATCATTCATATTTTATATAAAATATTAAGTATAAATGTATTTGGACAAAAAAGTCACAGAATCATTCAGCTAATAATCTAAAACATATGCCATAAACACTTATAAATTACTTATTAATTTTATCTTCACATTTATTAAATTCCTATAGGCTCATTTAATGATATAACTGATGATAAAAATAAGCGTAAGGAATTTTTTCTGTTTTTAAACTAATAATTTCCAAAGAAGTATTTAGAAACTCAGATGAAGAAAAACTAAATACATGAAAAATCATAGATAATATTTAATTCGTTTCTTAAAGTGATCAATTAAAAAGAGAGAGAGAAAGAAATAGGTTTAGAAATTTCCAGAAGATTCACAATTTTTTTCATGGAACTGAAGTATAATAAAATAGAATATAAATGATATATTATGAGAAAACAGGCATTTATAAAAATTCATAAGAGGTAAAATTAAATATACATTATTTTACAAAGCACCAACTACAATAAATGGATAAGGCAATTTTACATATTTAATAAGCATTATGTACATGGAGAATATAGATATGATAATTTATACAAGTAAAAATATATGAGAGCAATTTAAATATTCAATTTATAAATTTATATCAATTATATTAAAAAAGGCTTTCTTGCTATTTTAATGTAATTATTTATTATAATAAATAAGTAGAATTTACATGTTTAAAATTTTATATTTATATATAATTTATTATTATGAATTTCTTACAACAGATTACTCAGCTTTCAGACAAATTAAAATTTTTTTAACAATAATTATTCAGTTAATTTTTATGACTTAATTACTTTAATTTACTTGCTTGTTTTTTCATTCTTTCTGGCTGTATTAATCAGCATTATTATAAATAAATATTTTCATTTCATATAATAATTCCAAGTTGTGATTTACACAATTATATAACTTTAAACGTAACAATTAAAATTGCAAAATGAATAATAGCATCTAAAGCAATGTAAACAAGTATAATTATTTGATAGTCTTTAATTATGAAGAATTTAACTTTCATTGTCAAGCAAGGAATTATATTGGAATGATTTACTGGTACACAAATTTGTAATATATAGTTCTTTAAATATAAAAGCATGCACTTAACTATGAAGCTGATAATTTTCAACAACATAATGATAAAAATAATGAAGAAAAATTAAAAGAGAAACCAATTACATCTAAGAGAAGATCGCAACATTTTCTGATCCATCCATCTTTTGCTGATATTTTTAATTGTTCAGAGGATTTCTTTAGAGTGACACAAACATTTTGAGAATATCCCAAGTGAGTAAATTCAAAAGTAATGCTTCCTTGAATGATCTATAGAATGAATATACAATTACATAAATCTAACAGTATAAGAATGAAGTACAACACAATTTTTTAATTTTAAAATTACCTTAAATTTACAAATTAGTAATTAAGAAAAAAAAAAAACTGATGAAGACATTTAGGTCAAAATAATTTTTTTAGCAGTTAACATGTTTTTAAAAATTCATTTTTGGAGAAAATCCAATTAAATACAAGTAAATTGTTGAGTATCTTGAAAAAAAACGCCATCATATTATTATTTTCATAAAAATATTATTTATTCAAGTTCTAAACATGACAACTTTGGATTTAATCAGTAATTAATATTGCTAAATTTTTATCAAATTATTTTAAGTAAAATTTTGCTTCCTTATTGAATTTTTCTTATTACCAATGCACCAATATTCATTTAAAACAAATATAGAAATAAAATAAATATTGAAATTAGAAAATATTTTCCATAAAAACATGTAATCAAATTTGTCTGTTTTGCAAGATTTGTGAGATATAATATGAGTAAGATATAAATATGTTCATGATATAAATAAGAGAAAGTAAAGAGTGTGCCAGCAATAGCAACATTAGAAAGAGCGAATGTATTAGATATAAATGCAAGAAAGAGACAAGTGTATTAAAGATATAAATGAAAGATAAGGCTGAGTGTGTTTATTTATTTTGAAATTTTTATATAAATTTTTTATTAATCTTTTCAAAAATTAAAAAGTTATCTTAAAAATAGAAAATTAAAACAAAACAGAATTATATGGATATAAATCAAATTAATGATATGAATAGCAAAATGGCACCTATAAATTATTTAATATTCTCAACAAACTTTTGTACATAAAAAACAAAGACAATTTTTGAAAAATTTGTGCTAAGTGCTTAACGTCACATATCAATAATTACCAAAGCTCGGCTTTTTTCGATATTCAGATCTTGATCATGAAGATAGCTTATATTGGATTTGATTATTAATCCATCAACAACTGTAGAATAGGAGCTTGGCAAAGTAACAGGACAAATAACTATACCATCAATATTAAATCTATAAAATATTAATGTAAAATGCTCAGAAAAATGAAATTTTGTTTTATAAAATTGGAAAATTCTCATAGTGAAATTACTTACTTAACAGAATTCAAGGCCTGAACTTGGTTTATCCATGTATGGTATATTAAGTCTGTAAACTCAGAAGCTCCATGGCTCAACTTTTCAACTAAAGAATGCATTGAACATTTTAATGTTTCTGTTAGTGCTGATATTTTATGGCAATTATTTTCTAAAATTTCATCATCAGTCTCATTAGATAGAGCATTTTGTTCACCAGATTTGTAATGTGATTGGGAAGGCGAAAAATGACGACTACTGTACTGAATCCCAACAGGAATTTTATTTAATGATTTCTTCAAAATACCATATTTTTTGCTGAAGTTATCAAAAGGATGTCTTTTTGATAGATAAAAGGTACTTTCAGATTTCTGATGAGATTTGTTTTCTAAGTCTTGATTTTTCAAAAATGTTTCCTCACAAAGTATGGCGATGTCTGAGAGATGGGCGATGACAAGTTCTAGAATGTTTTGGGAATGTTCTATGATATCCACAATTTCACAACCCTGTAAAAAGAAAAATTAAAAAGTAAGTAATGGAGGTATATTTTTAAAAATTAGAGCCAGTTTAGATAATACTGAGCAAAATTTTGATTAATCTAAAATGGAGAGAATAACTGATATTCTTAAAATGAGCCAGCACTTAAAAAATAACATTTAATAACATAAAAGAAAATTTATATTCCTAGAAAACTAAACTAATCAAGGGTTCTTTATCCATAATTTAGAAAAAATTAAATTTAGATCTACTTTAATAATTTGTAATAAGGTAATTGAAATAATTAAAATAATTGAATTAATTTTAAAAACTGATTTAAAAAAAATAAAAACTTGCTTACCTTTAAGACTTTATTTTTCAAACTTTTACTAATCTTGCAATGGCATAAAAATTTTCTAATTATCCAATTTTTTTTTATATATAATGCATTATAAAGATTTAAGATAGTTTTTTTAGAAATAAATGTTCTAAATTAAATTTCTGTTTTTTTTTTGTTTTTTTTAAAACAAATTAACATTGCTTTGGCAAAACAATTTTCTACGACATACATTAGAAACTTTTTTTATAATGATACTGTGTCACCAGGCCATTAAGTTTTGTACAGAATCATTGCTAATTCATTCATATATGTTTTGTTAAAAACCAAAATGTAGTGAATGTATATTGACATTCTTTAATTTCTTTCATGGTAACACACATAAAAATAATCTAAAAAATACTATATTCATTTTTTTATTAATTGCATTTCACTTATTTTTAAGGTACATGTCAGTTTCCCCTATATATCGTATCTCACTTATCAGAAAACTTTTGAACATAATGGCTTTGTTTTTCCCAATTTGATGCCTAAAAGTATTTCATTAGGGGAATCATGAAATAGTGTGCAAAAGATTTAACTGTAATTAAATATAAATATTCCTAACAAACCAGCTGGTCCATAATGATAAATTGATTATTTATTGTTTATTCCTTTTAAAAATACAATTTTTTTTTCCAAAATAAATTGAAATAAAGAATAAAAGATAATAATATGAAGCAAAACAAAAAATAGACATCTTTATGAAATTCAAAATAAAGAGAGTAGAAAATATTTGGACTTTGAACACTAAAATAAATGAATACTTTAAACGGTATTAATTTTTTCTTATTTCATCTTGCGACATAAATAACATATTTTATTTACCTTTAATGATGAAAGAACCATATATTGCATAAGGGAAAATGTTCTTACATATTTGATTATAAGCATGAATAGATTGATACAATTTTGAAAGTTGATAAGAAAACATTTAACAACACTAATTTTTCTATCATCCTAATACTTCTATATTCAAAATGTACAGTATATAGTTTGGTTAGTTACAATTGTTTCATACAAAAAGTTTCTAAACTATATACAACTTTTACTAAATTGATATCTTAAACAAGGTTTCTTTGGAATTCAAGGCGTATAAACATATGTTTAAATATATTTTCATCTAATTGTAATACAAAGTATCCACATAAAATAAAGACAAATTTAGTTAAAACTTGTAGGACAATATTGGAAACACAAAAGTGGGCATTAGTTTTATGAAAAAACATAGCTTTTTTATTTTACCTCCTAAAAATTAAACTTGCAACAGCGAGATTAAAAAACCTTATTTTACACCAGTTGTCATATAGGTAACCAGATTAGTGATTAATTCTATAAAACTTTTTTTTAATGTTTAAATAGCAAAACTTTACAAAGGATAGTAAAATTTTATAAAGTTGTTAAAGCATGAAGATAAAATGCAATTATAGTTCTTACATATTAATTAGGAAATTATTTCTTTTCCTGTGATCATAATCTATGAATGACAGATAATTACAGCATTATAATTATATTAAAAATATTTAGTAAGTATAAATCATTAACATCCCCACAACAAACTTTTTAATATGCTCAGGTTACTACAGACTGAGATATATTATATGTCAATAGGTATATAAAATATAAATAATAATAAAAATAACAAAAAAAATAAAATAAAATATATTTGTGATGCTTTGATATAAAATTTTACTGATCAGAAACAATTTAAAAAAAAGTAAACATAACAGATTTGATTAAAAAATACAAAGCTATTTTTTAGACAGCTTTCAAGAAGTATTTAAAATCAAGAAATAGTTACCTAATTTTTTTTTCTCTTGTTCATCATTCAAATATAAACTTCAAACTTAAAACCCTTTTTTTTCAGCAAAAAATCAAAAATAAAATTACCTCCTGAAGTGCAATTAGGAACTCCTCATTCCATAAATACCACATTGTTAAGAGAGATGTAGAACAGCCATATTGCTCATGATGTGAATTGAGAGTTTCTTCAATGAGACAACTTACATGATCCTGAAACCACAGATAATAATAAACAAACCGAAACCTTTGAAACCTTCAAATAAAATTCCAATATGAAGGTTGGAAAAAAATATGAAATTAACTATACAGTATACAGACATATAATACTAATATTTTACAGAAATCAATATATACAATTGCATATATTCATTGCTAAATACAAAGCATTCATACATAAGAAAAATTTTGGTTGTGCCTTTCATTACACACACACAGATGAATAAAACATTTTTGTAGCTTAACATGTTGCATGTACTCCAGAATTCAAGTACAAAATAAGAACAGAAGTGACAAGAGAGGCAGAAATTAATTATCTCTCATCATATATATATATATTTGGTAGGAAAAATATTCTTTCACAGAGCTTACATACTATTAAGATCCTCATAGGGATTTTTTGATGCATGTGGATTAATTAGGGAAACACAGGGATCTTTTTCAAAAAGTATTTATTTAGGTCAGCAATTTTATCATTTTACTTGCAGTGTGGGAACCACTGACTAAACATTTCTGCAAAGCTTCTCTTTAATTAATTAAGTAGATAAAATGGAATCTGATCAGGAAATAAAAGAATATTTTAGACTGACTTGGATAAGGGCTAAATTAAGGTAAAACTTTAGAAATTAATTTGGAATGAAATTAGATGTTAAAATATCATTACACAAACACACACACACACTTTTAAACATAAACCACAAGAAAGAATAAATTAAAATAAATAATCTCAAGAAATAAAACATACTTACAGTATCTGCCCATTATATTTAAAATAAATTTATTTATCACATTGATTTAGTTATATAAATAAATACAAATTTTACTTGACAAAGTACATTGTTTAGTTTGTATCAGAAATCCTTATAGATTTCCAATTTTTTAGTTACAAATTTCTGTATAATTAATTTATTCAATAAACTCTCTTTTCTAATACAGTGAGTGTCATTTCTAACTCTTCTCATTTTTATTTAAACAATATATATGTTAAGCTATTTTACCATTTTAGATTGAGTACTTTTAATTTCAAATAATATGGTTCTATTATACTTCTATAATCTAATAATATTCTACACTGACGGGAAGGGCAATTTTCAATACCTGATTATCAAAAAGAAATGTTTTAATATTAACATTGCCTGAATTCCCTGCAAATTTGGACCACCAAACATTTTTTTTTTACTGATCTTTTCAAGCTTTAATATTTTCATTTAATTTACAAAGTATTCAACAAGATTTTATTCAAATTAAGACCATTAAATTTTGAAACATTCTAATTTTTGCAAATTTTATATTGTTTCCTAATTTTAAGAAAATATATTGCTTTATATTTAAAGAAATTTTGTAATGAAATAGCATTTAGATTATATTAAAAAAAGTGATTTTTTTTTAACAATCTCATTTAAAATACCTTTAAATTGAAATTCTGAATTTTTTTAATAAGCAAGATACAGAAAAAAACTGTTGTGAGAATAAATAAATATAAATAACAAATAAATATTTTTCACATTAGTATTTTAACATACTAATGTGTCTTGGAAGCATATAGCTTTTAAACATATCAAATTATTCAGCAAAACTTAATTTGATTTACCATAATTAGTTGATTTCTTCATATATTTTATACTCTTACAGACACACACACACAAAAATCAAACTAGGAAGCAATTATTGGAAATTAAAAATGTGTTCATGACACACATCATCAGATAACTTTAAACTTCAAAATTGAATATGTAGAAATTTAAAGCATATTTATAAGAACCAAATTATCAAAAAGATATTAGAAATAATGATGAAATTTTCTATTTAACACAAATTTATTTCTTAACATAACATAAATAATGAAAACAAAACTCTAAAGGAAATGAAAACAAAACTTATTACTAAATTATTTAAACAGAACTTTAGTAAGTAAATATTTGAAGGCATACATTATTCTCTAATTTGGAAAACAGAATTACATAGTAAATATCTTTTTGTAATGAAACATGATGCTCTTTGAATAAAACTTGTGACATATTTAAATTTTACAATATGAATTATGAATTGTCAATCATTCATATAGTTAACATTGACTTTTAACATTACACAATCATCCAATTATTTAATTGTTATATGTTGACATGCATATGAGCCTTTATTGTAAGCTTTTAACAATAAAGAAGGAAATACATGCAGTTTATGTAGTGTTATTTTATTGCATAATTCAAATACTCTAGAATTATGCTTTTAATAACACATATGTACAAATTTAAAAAGCCTTTCTCACTTTAAAAGTTCTCAATTAAATGAATTAATTGTCAGAAAGCAAATTTCTATTTGAGTGCAGAGTGTAATTCTCTTAGTAAGACACAGACAAAATTTAGTTAAACTTTAATAACTAGGTTTGTTTGTTTGAAAGTTAGGTTTTAGATTTTAGTAACAAGGTTCCGTTACATTTAACAAACATTAGCAAAATTATAACAGCAACATTCAAGTTCTTTGTAATTCTTTGGGTGCTTGTCTATTTTAATAGCCCCCAGGTTTAATACCAAGCAAATGAAACATTTCCCTAGATGGTTGCATTATCAATAAGACAACATGGCAACTTTGGTGTCATCTGAAAAATCGCCTAGCAAATCGGATGATTGTTAAAATAAACAAATGCTATTTTTTGTTAAGACAACACAAAGTAACATGATTCAAGCATGTTCATGATTTTACACTCTACTAAAGAAATAGCACTAAAATGCAAACAGAAAAATTGTTAGACAAATAAAGCCCAACTTTTTAAAACTATAATAAAAGTGGTGCACAAAAGTTGCCTTTTTAATATAGGTGCCAGCTTAAACATTACCTTCAAATCTTGAAAGAAAATGTTCTGAAAGACACCAAAATAATATAAAAGAGAATTTAATAGCACTAAATAAATTCATAAAATGCTATCTGTAAAAATTTATCAACTTAATAAAGAAGGTGATAAAATAACGATGAAAAAGAATATATATATATATATAATGGTGATATTATTCTATTAAATTCTAAAGCAGCATACAAATACTATCATAATATATCTCTTTTAAGTGAGATACTTATAGCAAAATAAATTACACACAAGTCATAATGACATTACACAGTCAGTATATAATAAAAATATTTTAGACAAATATAGATTTAACAATGTGAATAATGTTTTTAAAAAATATTACACAAAATTAATTTTTTGTATAAGAATGTCCATTTATTTTTTAATCTTACACAAATATTATGAAAATTTTAAAAATTTTGCTTTTTAGTTTAGAATTTTCTGTTAATTCTTGCAAATTGATAGTAATGGGAAAAAAATTTCCTAGATGAAAATTAAAAAAAGGACACATACTTTATTATTCATCTTTTGTAGAAGAAGTACTGGACACATTATCATACGGGCATCTTTGTCTTCAATGACTAATTTATTGCTGAAAAATATAATTATATTAAAAAAAATAGTCTGAAGATATTGCAAAAATACATTATAATATATTAAAAGTTTATAAATAAAATACCTTTTATAAGGTCCTAAATATGATGAAATAATGGATCCTAAAATTATAATAGATAATTATTATTAAATACAAATAATTATTATTAAATACAGATTCTAATGGAATATACTCATATAACTTCAAAAAACACCATAATGTTTTTATGAATTTGTTTGAATCAAGTAGCATGTATGCATATAACTTGACTCTGCATATTTATTTCATCAGTCAAATATAAAGCATAAATAATATGAACCAATATCATAATCAAATATGATTTATGAATTGCTGCATGTAAAATGCTAATTCTATCAATATGACAGCAAATTTTATCTGAAAATTTTACTTTTCTATGGTCATGAATCTGCAGAGATTGGTATTTATCTACTATGCTTTACCATAATGAAATAAAATAATGTTATTGATATGTAAAGTTTAAAGTCTGAAATTGAGTTTAGAAAAAAACTTAAAATATTTAAATCATTGAGGTATTTACATATAATTAAAAAACAAAAGTTTAAAAAATACAATTAATTCCAATATTCATAAGAAATGAATAGTATTTTTAAGCAGAAAGTACTAAATAAATTTCATATCAAGTCTAGCCTACTAATAAATAAATTTTAAATTTTTTCTCTTTTTTTAATGAAATATAATATATTCAAAATCTTTTGGTTCTATTGAAATTTTTCTCAAATCGACACATATGCTACAATATTTCAACTTTCTATTAAAAAAAACTTACATATTCCCCAAAAAGTTTTTACTTCATTTAGTTTTAACAAGTATTATAATAAATAATCTAAATACACTAAAATTGAGGTTAATTTTTTTGCTTCATCACAATTTCTCAGATTTGAAATTGTTAATTTCAAATTTGAATAAATATATGTGAATTATTTGAATAAATATTCATGAATATTATTTATGAATTATTTGAATAAATATTTATGAATATTAAATTAATCCCAAATTTCTGTAATTATTTAATCAGATATAAATAATAATTGAAAACAATAGAAGAGAAGTGTTTATTTATTTTCGAAATTGCTTTAGCAATGTACGATGAAGGTTTTTTAATCCGATTATCATTTAAAAAACGTTATTAATTAATATAAAACAAATTCTTAAATAAATTACTTTACCAATTAATTGTTTTACTTGTAGCATCCTGAAAAAACTGTAGTTCAAAATACCTGAAAAATAATAACAAGAACGTTCAAAATTTCTCTATTCTAATATTATAAATGTGAAAGTTTGGATAGATGGATGTTTGTTACTCAATCACGCCAGAACAGAATTGGATGAAAGTTAGCACATAGATAGCCTATAGTTAGAAATGGAATAACAGACTACATTTTATTCTGGTTCATTGAGTGGTTCATTTTTAAATAATAACTAACTTCACGCTAAAAATGCTGAGGCCAAATCCCGCCAAAGTTAAGGATGTCTCCAGATTTTTTTCCCCAACAGAGTTGAGGCTAGGCTTAGAAAAATTTTGGCCGATTATTTCAAACGATTCTATTAATTTTCTTTGAGTTTGATGTATTTAAAATCAAATTTTATTAATGAATAGATCTTTTGGATTCATTTTGAAGTACTTTTAAATTAAAAGAAAGCACAATAAAAGAAATACAAAATTTCTAATCTGCATTGGATTACCGCAACTGGCGTAGGAAAGTCAGTCATGTGCGTAACGCCAACTGGCGTTGAAAATTCGCGCGTGATTGTTGTGATATCAACTGTGTTTGCGCGTGATGACAGCTGTTTTCATTTAAATTAAAAGTTTAAAAATGATATGTAAAATTCTGATGTAGCTATCTCAATCTCGGTCAATAAATTAAATGGATTTGACCGGATTTTATTAGTTGTTTTGTTTTATTTTGAGTGTACAATGTAAATAAATTGTTTTTACATTAGTTGTGTGTTTTTGTTATTAGATTGCATTTATATCATGTATTTTTCGTATATGCTTATGCTTTTAAATGCATCACTTTTAGGTTAAGTTTATTTATCATTTTTTATTTGTCATTATTTGATAGTTTTCCGAGAAACTTATTAAAAAACTTCCACGCGAACAGTGTCGCGGGTAATAGCTATAATGTATATTTCGAATTAATGAACAGTCATATTTATGAAGAAAAAGTAGCTTACGCCTTTCATAACTTATAAGAACACGTTTTGATTTATTTCAAAAGTGAACCATGTAAAATGTGGATAAATTAAGTACTTTTTAATAAAATATTTAAAAAAAAGAAAACATGTAAACGTTTCGAGTGTGAATTAACGCACTAGTGTGTGTATGAAATGAGGCAAGTATAAATAATTAAAATCCCAAATACAGCTGGTTATTCAAATGCTAACTATTCACAATTAACAAAATCCAAGTATCGACTCAGGAAAAACGGATTTGATAGAGTGCTATTCCATTTCTTACAATCCCATGTGGTCTAGTGGTTAGGATTCCTGGCTTTCACCCAGGCGGCCCGGGTTCGATTCCCGGCATGGGAAGTGTAGGTTCCATGGTGTAATGGTTAGCACTCTGGACTCTGAATCCAGCGATCCGAGTTCAAATCTCGGTGGAACCTTGTTTTTATACCTTTTGTGGAAATCCTTTCTAACTATAATAAATAATACCTATTTAATGAAACACTTTTTTTATTTTCACGATCTTAACTTCTATCAAACGGTGATGGTATTAAAACACCATCACAGTAACAAATATCAAAACAACTATATACATAAAACATTCGCCAAAGTTTGTAATATCCAGTTGAAGCAATTTAAAATTTTTAAACCAAGCAATTTAAATATATGCTTATTGCCGTCATTTGAGATTTTTTAAAACCTTGTTTCTTTTCTTGTAATGCAAATAATAAGATTAATCTTTTACTTGTAATTTTACTAGTTCCCTAAAATGAAAAAGATTTGTGAGATTAGAAATTTTCTAGAAAGAAAATTAAAATCGTTACTTAAGGAAGAGAACTAAATAAGTATTGTGAATTTCCATTTGATGTAAATTTATAATTTTGATGACGTTAAGACCATGCCATATTTATTGTCTAGCACATTTCGTTTTTGATTTATCGTGTACACATGCACTCGAATAGATAGATAAATAGAGATAAACCACAAAGATTCGGTCTAAATTTTGATAGAGACATAGAATTATTTCGATGATAAAACGATGATCTGAATACATTTTTGCATTTTTTATATATCTGTTATACTCCTGACTTCTCTTGCTTTATGTAGATGGATAGACAGACATAACATTCATGAAATTTGTTAAAATACTGGGCATATTTCAAAATTGCCTTTCAAAATGAAAAAGAACCAAAGGTAAGCCTTTTAAACATTAAAGTCTTCAGATTTATGAAGCTATGTAGGCAAAAATATTATATGATGGGGCAAAGTAACGTTTAATGTTATTTTCATTAAGGAAAAATTCTGCATTATGTTTTCTACTAAATTTCGCTTGCATCTAAGATGATAATGCTATTATACTGTAATATTTTATGTTAATCAAGTGTCGAATACACTCTACAAATCAGACCCAAAATTATCAAAATCCAACTTCTTTGTGTAGAAGACGCTTACTAAAAGACGTGGGTTTCAAACTTTTTAATTACAATTCTATCAAAGTAAAAATTCTGCGAAATTTTAACGTCTTCCTTCAGTAGTTTCTGAGCATACCATTACACACACATACGTTTACACCACTTTAAAAATCAAAAGGAAAAAAAAAAAAACTTTCCAGTAATACCAATTTTATTTCTATATAATTTTTTCTTCGATTTTTTTAAAATTCGAAACTAATTCTAATTATAATTTGTAACAATTATTTTTTTATTAATGAAATTCAAATGAATTTATTGTTTTATCAAAACGTTCATTCGCGTTTTTTTCTCTCATTATCAAAACTGTGTTCTCTTCTTTCGTCCTTTTTGTTGTTGTTTCCTTCAAGCATTATTTAGAATGCTAAACATTTATTTTAGTTTTTATTAACAGGATAAAGTCAGCTTTCTTCCCATAAACTGCGTCATTTAAAAATTGGCGACAATGTTTGTCCCGACGGGACAATCATTTGCCATTGTCCCGTTGTGGTCACGTGATTTTACAAAATATCGTCTGAACCCACCTTTATATGCACTACCAAAAGCGGGGGGAAAAAAACTTGTTTATTTGGTGCCAAAAGAACGCTACTCGTTTTACTCTAGGGATGGAACTGTCCGTTTCACTGGAATTAGAATTTTCATACGTTTTTTTATGAGTTTCTGCTAACTTGAATAATTAGAGCCATCTTCTTTTTACAGCATACCCTTTAATTGGTGAGCATAGAATGCAATTGGTGATACTATCTAGTAGACGAAAACAAAACAATTGAAACAAATCTAATTTTGGTTAAATATTTGATTTGAGTTGTACTTAACTTGGAAGTTAAGTACAACCCAAAAAGTACTTCCCTTTTACTTCCAAGTAAAGTTTTGGAAATCTTTATGTTAAAATTAAAGATTTCTTTTTAGAAATTGATGTTTAGGCTGAAAACAGAGAAGTATTCAGATTGTAGAACGTACTAAATACGAAGTTACGAATATGATGAAAGTTTTTTGAATATATAAAATAAAATAGGCAAAACAAATTAATTAAAAAGTATTATCACTCGAATGTATATAAACTTAATCGTTATTAAGAATTAGTATAAAGGATATTTAATTCTGCAAAAAGTATTTGAAAATAACGAATAAGATAAAAGTGTTAGAGCCTTCATTTTTTCTGCTACTATATCTCATTAGTTATGAACAAAAAAAAATTAAAGTATAAAATAAATAATAAAATATTATAAAAAGTTCTATGATATTTAGAAGAGGAATTT
Organism: Argiope trifasciata; assembly: GCA_026543055.1. Taxonomy (NCBI): domain Eukaryota; kingdom Metazoa; phylum Arthropoda; class Arachnida; order Araneae; family Araneidae; genus Argiope; species Argiope trifasciata. The sequence goes on along the minus strand of JAPMOQ010043853.1, from coordinate 1,169,953 downwards.
CTTTAAATAACGAATCTTTTCGGTAGAAAACATTTTTTCGTTTGGAAAACTTTTTTTTCTATCTTGTGCTAATATTTTTGATTGACAAAATAATAATAATTTTGAACTGTAGATGGCAGCACAAATGTTCAAAGGAAATTTTTCATCCGAGAATATAAATGGATTCCAAAATTTTAAGAGAATTGGGAAAAATTTCAACATTGTTGTCAAATTACTGAATTGCTACAGTTATTTTTTCAAACTTGTGAATTCACGGAGTCAAATAATTGTTTCCAGTTCTAGGATTTTTAATTCTATATTCACGAAATCCAAATAAATTGGTTTTATTAACAACCATTTTTTAAAATAAATTTTCTAATTCGAGACAGGATTTTAATTTTTTTTCTGAACATATCTTTATTTCTTCATAATTAGCAGCTTAATTAATCCAATCGTCTCATAAGCAAAATGCATTTAAGTAATATAGCCAAAGCAAGTAATAATTTATAACAAATAAAATAGTACATTATGAAGTCAGTATCAAACATGTATTAATATGTTTCTGTGCTGGTGTGTTTAGTAACAAGTAAAATTAGCGGATAATATTTTCTTGAAATAAATTTATTGCGAATGCGCTGAATTCTACACTACTCCCGTAACCGATAGTGTCACAAAAAGTCAAGCCAAGTATCGAAGAGTTCCATTGCAAAGCGAATTAGACGTACTCTACAGAGCTTCCCGTACGGCGTCAAAACAATCGATGTGTTTCAAATATTACAAAATATCACACATTTTACAACATTATAAAGAAAATTACACATATATAAACAAATTGAAAACTATACAAAAAATTACAATTAACACTTGAATGTAAATAATCATTTTACAGGAGATGTAAAACGATCTAAAATTGATAAAATGCTGATATTTGAATTAGATCTTCTGAAGTTGCCTTTTGCCGTGTGTACATCTAAAATGAAGTTTCCATCAGGGCTTGTTGACTTACATAGAAATCTCTCATGATAATACTTAAATATGAATTTATTGCCATCCAGAATTATTGGATGTTTTTGGCCTAAGCTTACACTAGAATGGGTGATTCTATCTCCTACTGTAAACAATGCATCCTTATCAATAATAAAGGGATTAAGAATTTTTAGCTTACTTGCATGAGGAATTAAAAATCCTCTTTTTAGTGCTGACATCTCGGGTTAAAAATACAGGGTGCGTCAGAAAATCTTACTTATTTGAAAGGTCAATAAAAACAAAAGTACTGCAGTTATTGTTTTAATTATATTTTTATTTGCGAATATAATATCCCATTTTTTTCGTACTTTTCTAAAAATGATATCGGTTAAACGGCGACCCCCATTGCGCATACATTGATTAAGTCAATTTTTGAGGTTCGTGTCCACTCTTTGCAGCATATCAATCGGTATGTTGGCAATGGCGTCGTGAATGTTGTACGTGAGGAGAGTTATTGTCTGTGATCGATAGACATAAACCAGGGATTTCAAAATAAGCTTCGTCACTGAAAAAAATGACCGCTTCTTCAGGCAAATTGTCAAGTAGCATTTCACATGCATTTTGACGGGCAACAAAATCGCTTTCAGTTAATTCTTGCACAATAGCCAATTTATAGGGATGAAATTGAAGGTCTTGATAGAGAATTTGTCGAAGAGTGGTGTCAGAAATTCCCAGAGCAGCTGCGTGTTTGCAAGCCGAACGCAGAACTGACTGCCTCACTCTTTAGACATTTTCCGGAGTTCTGGTGGTCTGTTGATGTCCATTTCTGGGTTTAGCGACACTTCCAAAATGAGTTAACCCACGAAAGAGTCAAATTACGGCCAGGACGGATCTGTGAGAAGGAATTTCAAAGCGAGCGCGGAAAACACGTTGCGTAGCAACAAGTGAGCGACCGTTAGAAAAGGAGCTCTCGAAGGCGAAGGCCCACTGTTCTCTAGACCAGAGCATGATGGCAACTGGCTAGAAGAAAAAACAAACTTGGGGATTTCCCCCTCCAGTATCACCACATATCAGCCATCTATCTACCCAACTCACTGCTCGGGAGTTTTTTCAAATAAGTAAGTTTACCTGGGTCACCCTGTACCTTACATGAAAATATTTTATCAGAAAATTTTAAGCTTAACTATGCTGTTTAAAGTTAAAGGAATCCTTCAGTTACAGCAAATCCTTTAGGAACTTTACTATTGTTAATGAACCTAAATATAAAAGCTAGAATTCTAATTAGTCTATAAAAGTTATTTATAAGATTAAATAATTTATTAACAAAATTAGAGTCAATATTTAAATTCAAAGTTAGTTTTGAAATAGGTTTAAGTTTTTCGTTATAGCACTTGTCATCCTCAGTACTGGACACTTATAACTCAGGCATAATTGCACTTAAGTTCTCAAAATATAGACCCTATCAGTCCATTTTGTTAGTTGCAAATGTCTTTACATCCAGTCCACGGGAAACGAATCTGTAAGCTTACATTCTGATGAGATGTGCTGCCACAGAAAATACGTGGATAACTGCTGGATTTAAGAACTATTGGATTTGCTGTAACTGACGAAGGTCTTGAATCTTTTTGGCGGGGTGTTAATCCATGCAAGAGCTACAGTAGAGTATGTAAGAAGAATGACTTATACTATTCTATCTTGAAAGTCTAAATAATCCTGTTCATTAGCTGCGATAGTAAAAGACAAGCTGACAACTCCAAATGTGGAATAGAAATTATCTTGATTGGGTCAACTTTGGATTTATTGTGGATAAGCTTCATGATAACTAAGTTAGTTTCACTTATGCTTTTTATGTAGGCAACAGCTCCACATGTATTTAGCGAAGAGTCAGCAAATCTGACAAAATTGTTTTCTTGACAGCATCTGCAAAAATATGTCTGTTGATATACAGCTCTTGAAGAAATTTTAAAGAATACCCAAAATATTTCCATTGCGATGCAAGAGGTTAAGGAAGTTAATCTTTCCATTACATCGTTAGCTGACATAACCTGTGAAAAAACACTTTTGTTTTTTTATAACAGGTCCAATAGAGCCAAAGGGATCATACAATCTAGCTATAACACTCAAGACATCTCATTTTCTGTGTCTTCTCAGGAATTGTCATCTTAAACCTGAAGGTGTCCTCTGTAAGTTTCCATGTAATTTCTAATGTTTTTGCTGGTGGCTCAGTTATAGATAAAAATTTAGGTTCCTGATCATTAGATATACCCCTGTCCCATAATTCCTTTGAATTGGAATTCCACTTGTGTCGAGTCATTCCAATAGCTTTCAGTATGATCTGTAGCTGGTATTGAAGTTTTTTTGCATGATCTAAGTGTGATGTTCCAGAAATTACATCACCTATATTAGTATCTTGCTGAAAGACATTTGAAATCAATGGAAATCTTGAAGATTTGTCCAAATTTTACTGTTTCAGAGTTCTTATAGCCAAGAATGGAGCACTAACTGTGCCATAAGTCACAGTTTTGAGTCTGCATTCAACTGGGTCTGTATCCTCTCTGTATTTCCAAGTGATTATTAGCAGATAACGCTGTGTTGGATTTATAAGTATCAGGCTGTATATCTTTTGAAATGACCACAGTAAAAGAAAATTTATGCTTTCTGTATCTTGTCATGATATAAAATAAATTTCCTTGCCAAGCCCTATCTAAAGATGATAATTGAGACTACTGCTGGATGATGTAGGAGAAGAGGCGTTAAATATTACTCGAAGCTTTATTGCTGTCTTTTCAGGTCGAAAGATTCCACGATGAGAAAGATTATAGCAAACAGGAGAGGCAGACGTTACATCATTCACTTTCTCCATCTGATCGACACCTAAGTACACTTGCATAAAATTTTTATATAACTTTTGCATGTGTCATCCCTTGAAAGGCTTTTCCAAATTTGATCTTATCTTTTTACTGTAATAGTTTTGGATTCTCCTAACTTTTCAATATTCTTAATTAGTATCTGCCTGTTCCATCACGCTTATGAGTTGTTTTGTAATGATGCGCTCAAGATTCTTCCTGCTCATTCAGCAAATTCTCATATTCAGAAATTGTCTCTATTTCCTAGAATTTTGTAAGAGTTTTTACTAAAACCTCTAAGTCCCTAGACAAAAGGCAACGCTTTGTTGAAATGTCAATATTATAATCTGAAATGCTGACGAAACTGGTAAATCGTAGAAATAAGTTATTCCCTATTTTAATTTTATATTTTTCTATAAATGCGAAGAGTAACTTTTCACCTATAAACATATCTATATTTTGAGGGATAGAAAATGTTTGATTTGGAAGATGTTTATTCTTAGAAATACACCAGTGTGAAATATTAATTTTCTTATCAGGCTAAAAATTAATTTCTTGGAACAAGTAGGTAATAAATCAAATTTCCGTTGCTTATCATTTTTCTCATTTGATATTTGAGTGGAATTTTTTCTTCTTATGTTAATAGATGAGTCACTCAAACCGCTAATCAGAATGTTTAATGTTTAGTTTTTCCTTTTGTATTCCTAATGCATCTGCTGTACCTCAACTAATAAAGGAAGATTCAGAAATACTATTCAAATTCTCACGAAAATGTCGTTTAATACCTGTAGTATTTTTGACATAAATTATTGCAGCATTTATTAAAATGTTTCTGTTTCCATTTATGTGAAATGAAAAGCTATCATTTTCCAAAGAAGAATCAATTAAATCTGCATTGTTTACAACTTCTGGTGAAGGATCATCGGTTGGCACTAGTTTGTCTGGATCAGCATTGGAATTTTTTTTTATGAGAGTTTATGAAACAATATATGATGTTTTTTTTTATAGATGGAACATGAAGTCTTTGAATTACAAGAGGATAGAAGGTGAAATTCACTTAGGCAATTAAAACAAACACGATGTTTTTAAACCAAATCAAATCTGTCTGCTAATTTCATTGTTTTCATTTTATCGCACTGATACAATGAATTAGATTGCGTATATAGGCAATACACATGTTTGATTTATAGATCTACCAAGTAATAGATTTAAACAAAATTTAATTCCTACTTAGGTCCACAAAGAAAGATCTCACAGCTTGGCTACAACTTTGACGACCAAATAGAAATTACTGGAAAAATTTAATTAATGAGTTAATGTTTGAAAAAAAAAACAGTATTAACATCAAGTGTCAATCGATACAAGTTTTAAAAAATGTATTTGAACTTGAATGGATGAATAAAAAGTATTTTATCAACGATTGAAAATTTAAACAAGATATCTATACTTATAATAAAGCTCAATGTGTATGTGTGGGAGCGAACTTTAGAGGCCAGAACATTCGACCTACAGCTAAAAAATTTGGCTTATAGATATCTTGGAGGTCAGAAATGTGCACATTGGGTCCCTTTTTTAATTTTTAATTAGAATTTTAATTATTAATTAAAAACTAACTTTATAGCCAAAAAATCTTTATTTTCCCATCGCCAAATGAGTAAGTGCTCAGTTTTTTTCCCCATTTTCTTTTTCCACGCTAAAAAAGTTAGGTTTAACATATTTTTGACCAATTATTCCAAACGATTATTTTTATTTTCTTAGCGCTTGATGCATGTAAAATTGAACATTGTTTATTAATCGATCCTTCAGATTCATTGTGAAGTTGAATTAAAATAAAACAGAATAAAGGAAATTAAAAATTTCTAATCTGAGTAGTGTTACACCAACTGGCATAAAAAATACACACATTTGAGTCGACATAATTGGTGTTGAAAATTCCCGCATGCGCATTGTGTTCTGATTGTTGACAACTATTTTCAACCGATACGGATTTGGTATTGAAGGCTTTTAACAGGTTTCCGATAGGTTATTTCAAACGCTTCTGTTTATTTTCTTAATGTTTGATGCATTTAAAACTAAACATTGTTAATTAATCTATCTGTTCATGATGAATCTGAAAAAAAAATATTGAAAACATATTGAGATATTATATAAATAAAGAAATATATTTTTTAGTGCCTAGAAATGCTGAAGGTCTTTATAATATTATGAGTGAATTTTATAACTGTCAAACTTTGAATATATATATATATATATATATATATATGAAGAGTGTGAATAGGAATTGAATAAAAAGAGATTTTGATGTTTCACTATTAGATTTCGATGGAATGTTGCTAGGGACACTGCTTTAAATTTGGCATCTTCTTAAAAGGAATTACAAATACTGATCGAAACTAGGTGCTTTATTATCTTTTAATGTTAACTCGCATTATGTTCATGTTTTTCGATCTAGTTTGTCAAGTATAACATAATAATAAAGCATTAGAGAGTTTATCGCTTTCAAATTCCAAGATTTTTAACGATTCAAGATTTTCTTAATAATATCCAAAAGCATGCGTAAATCTCTAGCAGAATCATGTTTCAACACTTGCAAATTTAGAATGTTTTTGATGTGGCAGTCCACAAAAATTCTTTTGTTACCATATCTTTGCTCTAGAGTTTTGAAAAGCACAAAATCGTCGCCAGAAGTTTCGATGATATTTATTTCACCCTTTAAAGAACCACGTAAATAATGTTTTCATTTTCAGAAAGATCAGGGTTTTCTTTCATGAGACAGTTAAACTGCGTTTTAAATAAATTCCACCCCACAAATTTTCCGTTAAGAATTGGAAATTTAGGTAGAACCCTTTTTGACTGATCATTGTTTACAATATGAGAATTCTTTAAAGAACCATCAATATTTGGCATTTTTAAGGATTTTGAATTATACACTAATTCATTTAAAGATATTTTAAAGCTTTTGAAGACCGTTTTCAACACAATCAATGGCTGCTTCTGCTTCTGACGACTCAACGTCAAAAGTATTCTTGTAGTATATTGTAATAATTTTGCTGTTCTGCGTTGTCATATATATATATATATATATATATATATATAATTTTGAAACAAATGTTAAGTTTACAGTTATTGGTAAAAAACCTTAAGGTATTCGACTACGTTAAACACATTGGTTATCTACCACATTGGCGAATTTGCTTTTCATTGTTATTTCTTGTAGTTCGGATTTTCCTCTTTCCAAACAGTTTATCTTTTCTAGGAAAAGGAAGGCCTGACCTATCACCCAGGGTCACATATTTTTTCTGCTAAAATTTGTCTTTCACTTCAATTTTCACAAGACTTTAATTTTCATAAAAATTCTCCACAATTAACATAATATTTCAAAGAGTAATGGAGGTATTTACATAAAAATTTCAGCGCATGTTTTAAATAATATAGGCAATGCGATGAACCAAAAGCTTCATTGTTGGTGAAATACCTTTTCAGCTATAGGTGTTTTTAGAAAAATTAAGTTGTAAATTTATGGAAAAAATGCATATATATGTATATTTTTACCCATAACTTCTTTGCATCTCAACATTTTTCTTAGATTTTGGTTCATTTCATTCATCATTATATTCTATAACTTGAGTGCCGAGAAAAATATTATTGCTGCATTACAGTTTTGTGTAGAGTGTAAACCGTTTTGGTTCAATTTCATTAGAATTAAATACACATTTTTCTATTTCTCAAAATATGTTTACAAATAATTTTGTTGTATTTATAGTATTTCGTATCACAATCGACAGTACATCTAAAAATCATAGTTTTAAATAGTTTTTTTAAAAAATCCAATTCTTCGAAAAATTCTCTTTGAACGTAGTTGGATACCTTAATTCGAATGCATCGATAGTGCAAGTTGTACTTTTCTTTAAAAGCCCTATTTAGCTCTATTCTGCATGTTTACTTTCGTGTCTAACTGTATTGCATTAATAGTAATAATTTTTTGGTTTATGATAAATGTATAAAAATTAATTGCTTTAAAAAATCACCCACTAACTAAAACTTATGAAAATTGTAGTTAGCATTTATGTCGTAAACAATAACAAAAGAAAAAAAAGTAGAAAATGATTTTTCTCTGAAAGAATAAACTTATTTCAAATAGATGAAATGAAAGAAATCAAGGTGCCAAAAACAGGTGTCAAACAAAAATTTTAATCGAGTGCGAAAATAAATATGAGACATTGACCACCATGTGACTCACCTGTGATTCATACCTGCTAGCTATTGGATAGATGGTCAGAGTGGGCGTCAATAGTAGCATTGAATTACTTTCTTCCAATAATTTTCATTTCTACTTTCACATGTACATTCCTTAATAATTGCACAAGCAATAAATTATAGTAGACTGATTCAATTAAATTCATATTTTTTCAGTTTTATCAAATAACAAGATGCAATTAAAAATACATTTATAATAATATATTATCCTAAAAGGTGAATAGACCAGTTCATTAAGTCAAATTTTTAAAAAATTGGACTAGTTGAAGTTATGTAAAATTGGTCATAACCTTTCACTTTTTAAAAAAATTCTATAAAAATTCATTCTTTCATAAATATTTTCAATAAAGATGAAAACCCTTTCCACTCATAATTTATTTTCAAAATACAGTATCGAAGAGACAATTAATTTGAACTGCACAACTTGGTGTTTAGAGTTTTAGTTATATTAAGGCCCCGTTGTAAAGCAACGGGTAATTTTGTAAATTAATTTTAAATTAACGGGTAATTTTTTCTCCGTTGTAATTTTGGTATGGACCTCGTAATTTTAAAACACGGTCAGCTGACGAGGACGACACTTGAGCTGGCACTCCTCTCTCCGCACCGTTACCACACCAGCGGGAGTGCATTTGGTCAGACAGATTTAGCATGCAAGAAACCTTCTCACATGACGATTCTTCGGTGAAATCGAGTCTCGAACCTGAAACCCTTCGATTCCGAATCCTTACCATCAGGCCACTGTGGCCCGCACAACTCTGTTTGGGCAAAATATTTTCTAGAAACTAGTCTTTATTCAGATGCACCAAGCATAAATATCTTTGATTAGAATCTTTAAAGTTTATATCCATCAGTTTGAAAATTATTGTCTGAGGTCTGTTTTATTTTATTTTTATTTATTTTCTATACAGACGATTCATTTTAATTCAGATGACTCAATGATATTCTGAATGAAATAAAAAAATAATATTATATATGCATCAGAAAATTTTAATTCTACTGCATCTTTCCTTGAAAACTTATTTTACGTTTGAGAATAATTAAATTACAAAAAGAATTAGGGTTGACGATAGTTTATCACCGAGATTTGAATCGCAACTTATATTTTTAGGTCATTTCTTTTTATTAAAAGTACAGAAGTGAAGTCAACATTTGATAAGGAATAAATTCAGTTCTTTAACTTTCAAAAAGATTGCTTATCGTTTGAACTAGTAATTGTTAAATCTTTGGATTGTTCAGAATATCCTTTAGCCTTTTAACCTTTTTAACATTCAAAACAAGTTCGGTTTACGCAATTCTCATGGAATCAAATTAAAAATTTCATGATAGTATGGAACTTAATGCAACATTTAAAACAAGTATTTTAATAAAGTTTCAGAATAATCTTATAATTAATGTGAAGAAAACCGTTTCGCTTGCGGAATTTTATATTTTATTGTTCATCTAGAAATTTCCTCTACGTGTTTATTGCCACCTAGGCTTTTATTTCAGAAAGTAAAAATATTACAGACTTCTAAAATATTGTTAAAGATATGAAACAAACTTTATTACTTAAGGAGGCAAAAATAGATATTAATTTAAAAAAATCTGAGTTATTTATTACTAGCTGCCTTTAGCGACCTGCTGGTACGCCAATCTTTCTGCTGTCTAAAATTATCTGTTAAATATTTTATGTAACGTCATTGCCAATTAAATACTTTATGAGAGTTGTCATTATCAATTAAATACTTTATGTAACGTGTATTTTAATTAGCTACTTCATCAAAATATTTTTAAGGTTCAAATTTTGATAGTTATATAATTCACTCATGTAGTTATAAAGGCCTTAAACCCATAATGTACTGTATGTATCCCTAATTATCTGGCAACTCTCGAAAAATTTCAACTTTAAATTAAAATGGAAATGATTAAACTGCAAATTGATAAAAAAAAACATTTTTTTTACGAAATCAAGCGTTTTATTCAAATATAAGTAAAAGAGAATCATTAAGTGTATTACTGAATAATTACAATAATTTATGTAATATTTCAAGAATTATTCAACAAAAATTACTTAGATTCATCATAAAATTCAGGTTTTAGTTTTACTTTCCAAAAGATTTAAATGATGCGAATTTCAACATTTTCATTCTTAAGCCAGTCAGTCTTGAGAAATCCTGGAAGTTAATTGGAGTATCATCTTAGAAATGAATTGCTTTAAAATTACCCGTTTTAAATGAATAGTGATCTTCAAACATTAATAAATCAGTCAGTTTTAGAGACTGAGTTGATTAAAGTTTATTTCTTTTTACTTAAGAGCTAAACATTCTTCACTTTTTCAAAGCATTTATAGACTCACGCTACATACTATGTAGCTATTTACTTCATTTAGACCCTTTTTACAGATGCATTTCTACTATTAAAAGTTGAAATTAGTCGTTGGACCATGAATTGAATATATAAATAAATAAAACCACGTTTGTCTTAAATAAAGCTGATTTATTTAATTAATGATATTGTAACAGTTAAAAATATTTTTTTTTTACATTTTCTTTTTAGCAAAAACATGTTTCATATTTAATTCATTTCATGCAGACATGTGCTGAAAATTACATTTGTATATGTTTAATTTGCGATATTTATTTATTTTTTCATTTGAGTTTTTGTCAATCTGATGCCAACATATTGATTAAAGATATTTTCCCACCTTTCACTCGTAACTTGCTCGTGCAGATTAAATTTTGTTTTGTCCGAAATATATTGTTGAAAAATATAGTTAAAATATTTCTTTAAAAATGCGTTAAAAATTGAAGCTTAAGTTATAAGTTAAAAATATTGATAGTATTAGGAAGCTAATGTTTTAATCTTCAATTTGATGAAAAAATCATCTTTGGGAGATAATATTATGGGAAGTGATAGCGGGAAAACGCCGAAATTTCGCTTAGTTTTTTATTAATTCCAATTCTAATAAAAAATTCGCAAAAAAAGGCTCCGAGGTGCACGTTCCCAACCTCTAAGGTATTCATGTACCAGATTTGGTAGCTGTAGATCCAATGCTTCCTAAAATTTCGAATTAAATACTTATGTACCTTGCTCTCTTTATAACTCCTCAGTCAAATATATATAAACTTCAAACTTCGATAGTCACGTAACTCATATTATGATAGAAGCCTTACGATTATTTGCTCATTGTACTATATAGTGTTCTGATTCGCAATCAGATGTGGAATTATATGGAAAATATCACATATTATATTTATTCCAGAACATTATGCTACCATTTTAACATATGCTGAGAATCATATTTTCCTCGGTTTAATTTGCAGTAAGAGTTAATTTATTAATTCCGTTCGAGTTTTTGTTAAAGTGACGCAAAGCACTGGTACACTCTTAACCTGCTCTTGCAGGTTAAATTCTTTCATTTTGTGAGAAATTGATTGTTGGAAAATATAGATAGAGTATTTTTTAAAAAATAATTAAAAATAGAAACTTAATTTATAGGTTAAAACATTATTATTAATAGAAAAAAAGTGCTATAGATATTGCAAACGATCATAGAAACCTTTGCTTTGCATTTAGTTTTTTAGAAAATGTCACACATATTTCTTTCTCTGCGATATCACATTCAATATTTATTTTATTTTATCCAATCAAGTGCTGAAAGCTATATTTTTTTTAGATTTAATTTGCAATAAGGATTTTTTAATTTGAACAATATGATGGCAACACAGTAATGAAAGTTAATTTTTTCCCCTTTGATGTGCTCGTGCAGATTAAATTTTATTATTTTGACAGAAATATATTGTTGAAAAATATTGTTAAAATACTTCTTTAAAAATTCATTAAAAATAGAAGCCTAAGTTGTATGTTAAAAAATTAATGCCTTTAGAAAGCCAATTTTTAAATCTTTAATTTAAAGTAAAAATCATGTTTTTGCGATAGTATTTTCGGAAGTTATAGCGGAAAAATGCCAAAATTTCGTTTAATTTTTAATTAATTCAAATTATAACTAAAAATTCGAAAAAAAAAAAGGGTTCCAGATGCACATTCCTGACACCCAAGGTATACATGGGCCAAATTTGTTAGCTGTAGGTCCAACGGTTTGTCCCGTAGAGTGCCCCCCCCCCACACACATTCAGCTTTATTATAAGTATAGACTAAGTTGCTTTGGTTTATGGGTCGTCTATTGTAATTACTATGATAAAAGAAGGTGAACTTATATTTATCTGGCAATGATTATTTGAAGAGAAACAATGGAAAGAAAAGACCATATAATAAGTTTTAGTTCACGGAATATTTTTTTTTCAATAAATAATATTTAATAGTAACTTTTTTTAGAGTAGGAAATTATTTGTCGTAATTGTTTTTGCACACGTATCTGTAAATCCTTTTCCAGTGCAAATGATTAAGCTTGAGGATCAGCTTAAAAAATAAGCAAACGGAATTTTGATGGTACCAAGCTCCTTGTAAAAATTATTGTTTGATTATGAAACTGCACAGCTTTTCAGGCTCATTTTTTTTCAAAAATATTTTTAAATGATCTGCCAATTTGAATCGTTTGGCATAAAAAAATGTTTTGAATTTTAATCACACTTTGTTCCAATACAGGAAATGAATAGAAAATAAACAATGTAAAGCAATATGTATAAGAAATATTTGTATCTCTAAAAAGCTGATTGAAATCTACTATGATTTACAGCTGGTATTTGTAGAAATTTTTTCAAAACTTAGACATTAGGATATATATATAGCGGTCCAAAAAGTTGAGATTATTTTTATTTGATAAATCCAACTTTTAATATAAGTAACACATTACCGAGAAGTATAACCATGTTTGTATTTTTAAACATAACAAATGGTTTAATTTAGAGTAAAAATAAAGAAAAATCAACAAAACACTTATAAATTGGAGAATTTTAGGATTATTTTAAATAAACACATGAAGATTTTTGCCTCAAAAATTGAGAGAACACCCATGCAATTTTTGAAATATCTCGCATATAAAGAAAGTGTCAATATTTAGTTGCATGTCTTTTGGCTTTTATAATGGCTTCTAAAAGTCGTGGATCAAGTTGACCAATTTTTAATTGTATCTGAAGCTATTTTACCCCATTTTTTTACAATACTTGCTTTAAATGGGTTTTGTTTCTTATTTAGTGTTTTTGAACTACTATTCGAGGATGACCACGGATTTTTAACGGTATGCGTACTGTGGTAGTGTGCATAACTGCTGTTTGCTATGAAAAAGACACTATATTTTGGCGTTATATGCATTCTGTTTCGGGTCATTTTTCAATTTATAAGTTTTTCGTTGATTTTTCTTTATTTTTACTCTAAATTAAATCATTTATTATGAGTAAAGATAGAAAGATGTTTGCTCTTCTCGGTAATGCGTTATTTATATTGAAAGTTGGATTTTATATATATATATATATATATATATATATATATATATATATATATATAAAATTTCTTTCATACAAGGGTTAAATTTTTTATATATAATTCCAGTATTTATTGTTTTTTCCGAAAGGGATTTTTTAAAAACTTTTAAAAATCCAATTGCTTTAAGATTAAGGCTCTAAATTTTTGCAATCGTAATACTAAGTTTTCAAACATTTTATAAATGTTAAATTTTTTGTTAATGAACTGTTATTGGAAAAAAAAGAACCGAATCTAGATACCTTGGATATAAATGCATTTATATGGATATTACAACTTACATTTCATCATTTTCTGCAATAAAGTGTTTCAAAATTTTAAATTCTACTATCTTAGAATAAATTTTCGGCTAAATGTATTTACATTATTTAAAATATTACAACCCTATTAGTATTAATATTGAATTTACTCTTAACCATTCTCTTTATTTTTAAATAAATTTTATTTTGTTACGACATAATATAATCCTTTGTGAATAATTATAATTATTCATTTGTTGTTTTATAAGGGCGATGATACTCCATTAATTTTAGAGATATATTGAACGGAATGCATTTAGAAGGCCCTTAAGATAGTTGAAAACAAGATGCTATTTGTTAAACAAATGTTATTAGATGCATGTCTTTGCATTCTTTTCATTTACACTTTGTATGATATTAATATAGTACAAGTAGAAGTGTGTTAAAAAACTGAGTTTGGAAAAATATATGCTTACTTCAACAGAAAAAATGTCATTAGTCACATGTAGAAAAAAAACCCGATGAAGCCATCGGTTATTTATTATATATTTTCAGTTGGAACACATAAAAATGCTCTAAATATATTTTTTAAATTGCGTCTTGTGAATTTTCGTCTGTAATTTGATTTCGTCTCTCTGATGTCTTTTGGTGATTGTAAAACATCATTTCTAATAAAACGATTTTTATTTCAACATAGACTTTTCAAAAAATTCAAATTCATTTATATCAAGTTCTTTCTCTCTTCTCTGATTTATTTATGAAAAAGGCAGTGGCAATAGCAAAACAAATACGAAAGACGTTGTCAGAATATTTAGAAGTACTTTAAAAAAAGAAGAAAAACTTTTAGATTGTTTGTTTATAAATGCAAAATTTGAACTGTAGAAAGTTATTTTTACAGTTTAAAAAAACGAACTCTTTCCAGTGTAGCTTATATCTTTGTAAAATTTTATCCGATTTTTAGTGGCATTGTTCATGCACAAAAAATATCATCAAGTTACTTATAATAACTAAAATAGAGCCAACCGTTTTTTCTGTGTCGATAATCACCATGAAATTTCAAATAATAATAGTAAAAAAATCTTTTGGTTTTACGATTTAAATTTCATTTCAACTTCTTACTCATTTAAATTTTTCGCGGAAGGTCAAAACTGCGTTTCATGATTTGGACGATAGGTGGCGGGAGTAGCGCAATGAAACGGGCAAATGTATCAATTTAATCTCCGGAACAAGGTCGGTGGTAGAAGGAGATAATTGGAACGTGTGGAGATGTGGATTGACTAACGATGCGGCGGCAGAACATGAGGGGATGGCTAAAAATTGAAAATCTATATTTTCAGATCTTATTCCTTTGAGTCAGTTTGTTATATTAGGTTTATTTGTTTTGAAAAGTGTCAGAAATCGGTTAGCATTTCCTATATTCGGGATTTTTTTTAAAACTGATTTTCATTTTCTATTATTCATATTTTTTAGCTTCTCTAATATTTTTAATTTTTGAAAATATAATAAAAAACGGGAGGATTGAGTATGGTTTTTTAAAACATCTTAATAGATCTTAAAAATTAGAAATTTTATAGATTAGACAAACGTATACAGCTCTTAGATTCCAAATTAAAATTCCGTGAAAAAAAGCACATTTTTAATTTCGATTCCTACATGAAAAGCTGAAAAAATATCTTAATGTCCACAAGAATCATAATTTTCGTTGAGGCAAGTGTGAATCCAAAAATGAAATTAAAAAAAAGAATAATTAATATTATTTATTTATCTGTAGATACTGAATTACAATTCTGTAAAGTAAGAAATGACGAAAAAGCTTTGATTTGCAAAGATTTTATAAAATCTAGCATAAGAAATTACTAAGAAAAATAATAAAATTTGCGGTTTCGAAAAGAGGGCACAATATGAACCTTAAGATATTAAATTTAAAATAATTCCTTTGGGAGAACTAGCAGACAAAGGTAGATTCCTTTACGTGTCGATTACTATTTTCAGATTCCTTTAAGTTATTAGGTTATCCCCCCACGGGAATGGTCTTCCCAAAAAATTCTCGGATATCCTCCAATTAATTTTTCACTCTTACTATCTCCATATAAAATTATGGACTTTGGATAAGGCGACGAATACTTTGAATGGCATTCATTAACATAATTCATATCATTTGTAGTTACAAATTACATGCTTGTTGTTAGTAACAAAGTATAGATTTATAGCATGAATCAACCATTCTTACTGAAACTATTTTGAGAATACGTGTTTTGAACATATTTTTGAAGATCAATTTACATCAAAAGTTGAAGCGAAATTATAATTACAAGTTAATACAACGAGTTTCCTGCTTTAAGGCATTGCGTTTATGAATTATCTCAATTATATACATGAGAATGTAAGAGCCGAAAGATAATCAACTCTTTGACAAACTTGGTTCAAAATTTGATAGGAACTTCTATTTTAAGTGCTAAACCTGTGGGTCAGTTTTTAAAAAAAAAAAACCCGTAAGACGAAAGTTTTTGATGATATGCTCATTTTCTCATCAAATTCCCATGATTGTTTTTTTAAAATTTTATTATTTGTAAGTGATCTAGAGTACTTTAAATAAATATGTCATTAAGTCAGCGGAAATGTGTTTAGCATTTAAAAATTGTGGATCTCGAATAAAGTCATAATGGACAAGTGTGTTTAAAGTTTTATTTATAGAATTATATGCATGAGCGATTTACTATTTGTAAAATAGAGAATAAAATGAAATATGCATTTTGGATGTTTTGTTTCCGATTGATTTAAATCAGAATTTGACTTAAAACTACGATTTTAGTTACAACATACATAACAAATTTCCTTTATCTATCGTTTCTGAGGTATTGTGTTTACATACGTGGCAAAGTCACACTTTTGGCCCTAGTTGGTGCTACTAAAACAAGAGACGTATCCTATCGGCTTAAATCGCTGTCATCATAACAGTGGGCTTGTCCTTGGCAAGTGTCATAAGAAACAATAACAATTGTTTTCCAGTTGATAGACTATCAGGCTTTTGAGGAATTTTGTTTCAAATTTGACACTAAATCTCCAATTTAAATCTAAAACTGTAAATTGATCTATTTAATTCTTTAGATTTTGTATAGATTGTGCGCACTTATACTTGAGCAAATTGAACTACCCCCTTATGGTGTTTGTCTGGAATTTTAAAGAAATCTACAAATATGATTTAAAAATCACAAATCTTTCCTTATGAATGTTTATTTATATTTATGTTTGTGTGTCGACTCTCTACAGGTCAGACATTTGACATGGAATAATGGAATGGGGCACATGTACATTTTGAAAGGTGGGAATGTACCCCAAGGAAGAAGTTTTTTGAATTTTAGTTAATTAGAAATCAAGCGAAATGTTTGATTTTTTTCTGTCATAGCTTCCGAGAATATTACAACATAAAATTTATTTTTGCATCATCTTAAAGTACAAAAAATTATCTTTTAAAAGTAGTCAATGTTTTAACCGGTAAATTATGTTTCTAATTTTAATGAATTTTTAAAAAAGTATTTTAATTATATTTTCGAACAATTTATTTCTCTCAAAGTAAAAATAGTTTAATATGCAAGAGTATGTTACACGCGAGTGAGATAAATTAGTTTTAATAACATGTTGATAAAATCGCGAATTAAAAGATAAAGTTAAATCTTAACTGCAAACTAAATCTGAACCAGCGGGTGTGTTAGCCACAAAGCTTCTCACAAACTCTCTATAAAGGTTCTTATCTCTGAGAATGCTTTAAATAAAAATGGCTTACAACAGTTACAAAATATTAACCTTTGTTGTAAATGTAATATTTTTTATTAAACCTATAGTGTGATAACAGGAGAGGTTTTTCGAGGAATCAGTTCCTGATTTGTGATTTAAATCCGTTTTTCTTAACAGACTGAAACACAAATATTTAACGCAAAACTACACTCGCATATCGCAAATTTGATATATTTAATTCATTGCGTTTTTGAGCTATCACGTTTACATGTTTCTGAAACTACAAACCGATAGACAGTCGACCTTCTTGTTGGGTTTGGCACAAAATTTTATGTTTATATTATTAAATCTGTGTATCAAATTTTATCCACCTAGCCTTCTTTGCTTTGTAGTTATCTTGTTAATTTACATTCAAACAAATGGGCAGACTGATAAAAAAGATTTTGCTCGAAATTCGATAGAAATCTACGAATTTGGTGTGATTGGTTTGTTTAGTTTGTTTTTTTATGGCGCAAGAGCAATGATGTAGACCATGTTGCGCCATATACTGCGAAGATCGCAAATCAGATTTCATCTGTATAGCTTAAGGCGTTTCCAGAAATATGTTTTTCTATTCCATGGATGTTTAAAACGTAGAAATAGGCCAAAGCCTTAGGTCCGATTTTTTTATTGACGATTACAATATTTTCTCTATATTTCGTATGCGACAAAGTAAAAAAGTGTAAATTTTAGCACTTGCTTATATAAAATGAAATAAATATGAAATATCATATTTTCTAACAAAATAAATGCAAGAAAAGTTTACTAGAATTTTAAAAAAATAGATATATTATTAATTCAATTACTCAACTTTATTTAAGTCAAGAATAGCTGAATATATACAGTATATCCACTCTAATCGCCCCGGATAGCTAACTTCTAAAACTTTTGTAATAGGAATACACATCCAACAAAAATTATGTAAATAATTATATTTTACATTATTCGAATGATGAATGATGAATTGTGAATTTTAAAACTTTGTATTGCGCTTCTGTTTTGTGAGTCGTATTAAATAAAATATTCTTAAGAGACTAATTTAAAAAGTTCCACTCTTTTGCAATTAAAACTGATTGAATTATGAAAAATTTGAATATCTCTGTTCTATGAAAACTAGGGATTGCAATGCGGGTATACCAGGTTACAGAGTACTGGTATTTTGAGCCATTTGAACAGTTTTGTAATACCGATAATCACGAGTTTAAATACCGTTTTTCGGTATATACGAGAAATTTTTAAAATTGTCTCAACTATATGTTGAGGGATCGCCAACATAGCAAAACAGTTTACATTTTTGTTTTTTATGTCTCCCTTGGGGGAGACATTAAACGGGCGAAATTAATTAGACTATAAATACAAAGCTGGATCTTACAATCAAGAGAAGTGATAAAATACTGTTTGCCAAAGGATTTTAAAACCCTCCTAAAACCTAATAAAATCCGTAAACCTGAAAAAAGTTTATAGTAAATTTTCTTAAAATCTTTTAACCACAAACCAATCCATACTCAGAAGAATTCGATACAGTTATCGAAAATTATGATGACACTAATATCGATAATGGAAGCTAATCGTCTCTTGAATAAAAATTAGAATTAGCGATAAATAAAAAAAATTCAACAAATCAAAATACAAAACAGAAATTAGCTATAGCCAAAACCATCCAACGAGAAATCGGTGTATATGAAGAAGAGGAATTTAGAGGTAAACATTTGGAAAAAGTATATCGCGTATTGCTAACAGCACCACCAACTAGCGTAGATACCGAAAGGGCGTTTTCGACATCTGGTAATTTTTGCACACGTCTACGACTGGTAATTTTTGGGACAATTGGGGATTTTTGCACTTAATGGCAGTACAGTTGATGCATTATTGTACTTTCATTAAGCCTTTTAGGATAATGACAGTACAAAAATGCCTTTTGTGCATTATTGTACTGTCATTATCCTAAGTCTTTTGTACATTATTAAGATAGTACAATAAATCACAAAAGACTTAATGACAGTACAATTGATGAATTACTGTACTGTCATTAAGCCTATATAGATAAGTATATTCCAGGCTTAATCACAGTATTATATGGATAGGTATGTTCCAGGTTTAATGACAGTACTCTATGGATAGGTATGTTCCAGGCCTTAATCACATTACTCTATGGTTAGGTATATTCCAGGCTTAATCACAGTACTCTAGGGATAGGTATGTTCCAGGCTTAATCACCGAACAATTGATGTATTATTATTTTCAAGATCACATTTCAAAAATTTATAACTGTACCACGGATTGAATAGTGATATTTGCACTTTTTGAGGATTTAAATGAATGCGATATTCCTTTACTTTTTTTGTGATTCTTTATATACTGTTATTATTTATAAGTTACAAATTATTTTTTTGTGATATTTACTCTCTCTAATAAAATGACAAAAAAAAAAAAAAAAAAAAATGAAACACCTGTGTTTTCTTTATTTTTTAAAATCTCTATTACTGGCATCCCGGTATGAAGGTCTAAAAATACCGAATATCGGTATTGAACTTTTGGTCCGAAATTGCAATCCCTAATAAAAACGTGCAATCAGTAGACTTCTTTATTGACCATCCTGAAGAAAATACACCAATCAGTACGAAGACTTTTTAAGAGGTTGATTGGCCTAAAATAATAAAATTGATGATTGTCCTAGTATGATGATATCCAAAACTTTATAACTCGATGAGATCTGGTTACAGAAATTTGAAGCTTTAGATTGTCAAGATTATTTCACTGAATATGATTCATAGGATCGAAGAACTGCATAAAATTTTGCCTTCGTAATTGTTTTAAGAATATTCATTAACTGAAATAAAATATAGTATTACCTACCGCTTTTAAATCCTTTTGAAAGTTAAACTGAAAACCGAATTTCATGATGAATTAGATAATTTCTGCATTGAATAATTTTTTGAGTTATTACATAAATTTTAAAAACTATTCAAGACTCCACTTACGAAATCTTCAAATATTCAATCAAGACTTTGATTAAATCATGAAAGATTCGATTTTCTGCAGTCATAAATTAAAAAAATCATGTTTGCTTTCAGTAAAAATGTCTTTGTCTTTATTAAGCTTTTGCCACTTTTGCTTCAACTTAATGTTCAGATTTTTCCAGAGGTGACAGAAAATGTGAGATACGCAGCGCAATGATCAGAATATCGTGAAGCTTCTATAAAGGTATGAGTTATATGACTAGCAAAATTTGAAGTTTAAAAATATCTTATTGAAGATGCTATTAAGCGATAAAGTTACATAAAATAATGAAATGGAAATAGTTGCGAGCATTGATCTTGTCGAACCAGCTTATCATCAAAGGCGATTAGTTTATATTTAAATTATGTAAGAAAGTAGCTAAATTTGAAAACCGATGATAAAATACATATTCTGTGTTACATTTTCCCTTGGTTTGCGTCTAACACAGCATAATTCTTGTATTTCTCTATAATGCGAATATTAATATAAAAATGAGTTGTAACTGCTGGTGGGTGACGGACTTATTACTTAAAGTATGCCAGATCTTATTGTTGAAAAAGAAATTCCTCTAGCGTCATAAAACACTTAATAACCACTTAGTTGTATTTAAAATTGATTTTTATTAAAAATTTATGAATTTCTTTAAATAAAATCCAGATTAGCTTTTATTTATATTTAAAGATATACTATAAAAGTCATTAAAGGTTATCAAAATCTTTAAATAATTCAATAAAATTTAGAAGATTATGAAATTACTGTCGTCATCATATTTAACATTTTTTTTCAAAAATCCTTCTTTCATAATATTTTAGAAAATGAAATATTTTACCATCACAATTATTGGATATTTCCAGATACGCAAGAAAATATTTTCTGTAATTTCGTTTAAGTAAATTGTACCACGTTTTCGTTCTATGTCAAAAAATATTTCAAGTTTTTTAAGGGGGGAAAACCCCCCAAAGTATTCTTGTTAATTTTCGATATTATTTGAGAATTCCCACTTCCTGTCATCCTGTAACTAATAAATATCATCTCAATTATGAAAAAAAAAATATAATTCATATTATCTATTTTGAATGTGCCTTGTCTCTAACATCGTCAAAAATTTGCGATTGAAATTGAGAGACAAATATTTAAATATTGGATATATTTATTTTAATTTTTAATGATGGTACAGAATTCTGATATCCTATAACCCCGTAACAATCTAATATCGACAGGACCAGCAATATGTCATTATTTCCGAAACTCATTTTCGACGCAAGCTGCTCTGAAATTCGACGGCGATATTCGATTAAGATGCCGCAGACGAGTGCAATGAATCCCGCGGCCAATGATCAGCCTTCCCGGAGGAAAACTTCCGCGGAATCGTAAGTGGCTTAGCGGCAATGTCGTTACTTAGCTGCGGGGTAGTTGATGAAAACGTCGCTACTCCGCTGGAAGAAACATCGTGTAACGTTGCATACCTCTATTTTTTTTTACTGAGTGGAATGTCAAATATTATTAAGTATGAGGAATTCCGATATGAATTCTAATTTTATTGTGTTGATATTTGTATGAATGGGTTGATTAATTCTTAAATATTTCATACTGAAATGTATTTCGATTAAGTTATCGCTCTTCGACATTTGGCGTAGTTATCAACAATTATTTCCAATTAGGGATATTTTGGGAAATAGAAGCTTCAAGGGATTTTGGGTGGGACGATTCTCCCCCCAATTTCCATAATCAAATATTTTTATTGATTTTAATTTAATCACTATAAAAGCTGCTTAAGAAATAAATATTTCAAGTAATAGAACAAAAGAAATTATTTAATTGTAAGTGACCTACACTAGAATTAGTTTCAAAAATTTTCGCACGAAAACTTTGAATTCAAAAGTAATATTAGATAAATTAATAATCTCTGCTAACAATAAAGATGAATGTATATGTTATGGACACTATACAGGTTAGATCTAGAATTACTTAATTCGATATACTTTGAAGGAAGTGAACTTATCAAAGTTATTTTTAAAAAATTTTAATTAATAATAAATTATGCAAATTTTTAGAGTATTTACTAATAACTTTTCAAAAGATGACACTTTAAAAAATGATATATATTATTAATACCAACTCCCTTGTTTCTATTTTTTTAAATCAATGAAAAATATTTTTATCGTATTTTACAACAGAATACTTAATTGTTTAAATGAAATTTAAATTGCTTTCATCTTTACTATTAATATTTCATGCTGGTGTTTTTTTATATTGTTAATAATCAAAATAGGAAAATTCGGCTTAGTTTTCAGTTGAGTAAGCGTCAACACAAATGAGTTCTTGGTAAAATTTTCGAAATTTTGCTGTAGTAGCTTAAATACAGAACCAATTTAGGATAAAACTTGTTAAAGTACGATTGATTTTAAATATTTTTGCTCTTTTTTATTTGTTATAATTAAATGCATAAAGATATCGATAGAAAATTATGTAAATACTAGGCATGATGAATATTTGTCAAAATTTGAAGATTAAAAACATTTTGCTGTGGAATCCCTTCAGATTACAGGCACATAAAATATTTATATAAAATTTTTAGTAACCTTTAGGCAAACCAACTAGTTGCCAAAGGCAGCTAGTATATATAATATATTGAAAAAAATTCTTCTAAATGTTTAATACTAAGTTCATTCAAACAATTAAATTTATTGAATCCATCAGCCGACTAGTGGGAAAAAAACACAAGTAATACTTAATAAAAACAAAGAGGTACTTAAATGAACAGCTCTGACTTAACAATAAATAAAATTTCGAAATGTAATAAATTATCGCTTTTTTTTAATTGCCACCAGTTAGCAATTTTTGATAGCAGATGTATAAAATCCAAGAAAGACCACCTTTTACCGAATGAGACGATTTAAAGCTCCATCTAGTGGCGAAATGCTCTAATTTCATAAAACGGTAAGAGAAATAAAAAGTCGGTTAGTTATTAAGCTATAGCGTATGCTCCTTACTCCCGCATTGATTTCTGTCTACCGATAAATTATTGATACAGAAAAGAGTAGGGACTTATAAACTTATCGACACCGATAAAATATTGGTCGACTGTAGGCGAATGCCATTGTCTTTTCCCGACATTATATTCTGCCGGCAATTCTAGTGGCTTCTTGCATACATATCGATATTGGATCACCAACATTTTTTCATTATTCTTTCATCCATTGTTGTTACATTCTTTTTTTATATATTAAAATATTTAATATTTTATCGTAATATTTTATAGGATATTAAAAAATGTTAAATAACATCTTTTTAATAATACTTTTAGTCTTAAACGAAAATTTAACTAATATTTCTGAAAAACGTTTTATTGATATCACTTTTCAATAGTGATATGTTACGGTAAATGTAAAATGGATGATAATGTGCATATAATTACCGAATTAATCGCATTTACAGTGAAATATACGGAAATATTTTTTTTTTAACGGATAGATAAAGTTTATTAATCAAGTGCCGAATTAAGTTTGATAAAAACTTCTTGTTCTGAAAGATTTGATAGGCCTCGAAAATATTAGGTTGGTGCGTATGAAATGTCGGATTCTTAAGTGATTGTAT
>JAPMOQ010043853.1:1118516-1145477 GCA_026543055.1 Argiope trifasciata | reverse complement strand
GCATGTAAAGAGAATCCGACATTTCATACGCACCAACCTAATATATATAATTTTTTTGGTCCATTTCGGCTTACCAGTTGTTATTTTCAAATGATATTAAAGAATTAACATGCTTCCTATTTTTGTAAATTATTTTATATTTCCCATATAAAGTATTTTAAATTAGTTTAATCAATTTCTACAAAGTAGTTGCTACCTTTTGAATACAATTATTTTAAAATTAAATTAATAATTTAATGTATTTGAAATGCAGCATATTTTTCTAATGAAATTATAATAACCCTGAATATTTATAAATTCTGAAAGCTAATAACTATTTTTCATTTCTACAGAACTCCATTTTACTTCATTCCATTTTGTTAAAATCCACTCACAATTCACCAAAAGAAGAAAAAAATGTTTCTAAGATAATATTGTGTGAAGCAAAAATCTAATCTTTTTCAGACTTATCCGTAAAAGGATTATTAAACTATTTCAGATGTGTTAATATCATTTAAATATTTTTATTCTACGAATAATTCAAAATTTAACTGTGAGAAGTTTTATACATTTATCTTTTCGTTAAAGAAATACTAAGAAAAAATTGTAATCGCCAAAAAATTCAAACTCTAGATGTTCAAAAATTTCTCTATTTCCTTTCTGAGTCCGAAAAGACCATTTTTGGTATTATGCTTGTCTATCTATCTATTTGTGAACATGATTACTCAAACATACTTTGAGCGAGAAGAATCCAAACCAGTATAAGGATTTAAGACAACTACGCCGATTTCTAGTGACGCCGATCTACGCCGATTTCTAATAAATTCTGAACGAAACCTATTAAGAAAAATATATTTATCTGTAAGTTCAAGTGAATTCGATAACCAAAAATAGCAGAGAGCTAAGTAGTAAATTTGGTTTAATCTCTAAAATGTAGACTTTTATCAAATTTAAATAAAATTAGTAGGATGATCGATTGTCTGTCAGTCTGTTTTTTCACATGCATGTAAACACAATAACTTAAACAAACAATGATATTCGGTATGTAATCATGTAATCTTGTGACGACCATTGTAGTCGGATGTTGAATTTCGACTCTAATTAGGTGGAATAAAGGTGTCCATAAGACATTTTTGCATGATAGATTTAGTTAAAATTCTAGATTTACGCCAAAATCAATATTTGTAACTATTGTTCGGCAATACTATGCAAGACATTCACGGCTTTATGCAAGATTTACAATTTAATGCAGAAGGGCTGGAGGGAGTATCAGAACATATGAAAGCCACTATCAGAAAGCATTAATGTTACTACATTTTTTAAATATTTTTTATGTAGTACAAAATCTATTTTAACTCATTTCATTTATAATTTTCAAATTTTCCTCAAAGTTTTTTTTAATAATATATTACAGGATCCTAGAGGCCGAGAGAGCCTGGTTGGTAGGGCGTTGGACTCGAAGCTCTTGGATTGTGACTTCGAACCATGCCGACCGAAGAAACTCCGCGTGTGTGGTGCCTGGCGAGCATATAAATCTGTCGTGGTCACAAAGTCCTTCATGTCGAGAGTAATACCACTGGTGGCACTGGTTCAGAGGTGATCGTTCTGTATCGAGGTCTAAATTATGATCTGTGAATGAGTGAATGAAATGTATGAATGAATTCCGCCCCTATAAAAAGGGTTGTAACGCGTGAGTAGCTAAGTTGTTCTCTTGGCCCCAGATGGTGCTATTGCTAAATATAAACAAGAAATGTACATTTCGGTTTAAATCGCAATGGCTCGTTAGTCAGCGGATTTGTCAATGACAAGTGCCTATTAGAAACAACAACAATAGGATCCCTGAAATTCTATTTAAAATATTTGTTTAAAATTTGGTGTATACTCTATATTATTTATTCGATGTGCCAAATATACATGTATTGAAAATCCGCTGCATAACTTTAAAGATTAAAAAAAGTTTAAAATTTCAAGAGAAAAAGATGATTTAACCCTAAAATTCCAATATTTACAAATAATTTGAGTTATTGGTAAACTGTTGTGTTTGTCCCTAGCCAGTGTTTTAATCGTTATATGTACTAAATGATATACTATTCTGAAATTTTGTTATTGATTGAGAGTGTTTGAAAAAAACAAATTTAGCATAAAAATACTAATTCCGCTCAATTATTTAAAAAGCCTTTATATATATATATATATATATATATATATACATATAACTTTCTTGTATATTAAATTTTAAACTGAATATCAGTTAAAGATGTTAATATATCGTTTCAAATAGTACTATTTAAGAAAATACATGTTGAATAAAAAATTATTATTTAAATATATCAATTATTTATTTTGTGTGTTTAATTATCTTATTTATTTCATGTGCAAGCATTTAATGTCATATTATTGTATATGTTTTGAAATCAGATCTTTTGGGGAAGTTGAAACAGCTTTCTAGATAAATAGAATTTCAGAAAACTGGTGTTTTGTAGAAAAATCTTTAAAATAACTTTGAAAAAAAAAAGATTTTGAATGAATATTTAAAAAAAAATAACAAGAATTTTCTATAATATTTAATATTTAAAATGTGAAAGAATAAGGAACGGCAAAATTTAAACTGAAGTTTATCTCAAAAACAATTCACTATTTTAGTTATTTATTTTTGTAATTTTTTATGCATTGAATTTTTTAAAACTAGTACATCCCTACTTGAAAGCGGTGTTTATACAAGTAACCTCCATCGATTTATTACGAAAAAATAGTTTGTGAGCATTAATGTTAAGAAAGCAATGTTATAAACGTGCATTATTAATCAATGTTTCCTGAAAGGTGATTCACATTTTTCCAACTAAGGTTTCGAAACATGTGCGTAATAAGCGGCAGCGAATAGAATGGGGAATTTTCAAAGATTATAACGCTGCATTCTAAAATGCAAATCGATGCTTGATAAAGGTTCCCAAAAGTGTCATACCACACATTTTTTTAATGATCTGAAGGGAACAGATTTCGCTAGAAAAATATTTATTTCATATATATGTGATAAATTGTGTTGAAGCTAAACTCGATGGTTGAATCTTCTTTCGTATCTGACATTTTTATTCTTTCTTATCAATAATCAATTCGTCCAGATCTTTGAAATGGAATTTTAGGCAAGATTTAAGATTAATGTACAGACACCGATGGGGAATTATTTTTAGGTGATTTCTTACTAGATGTAATCGTGACAATTTTTTATTGCAACTTCAAAAGTTGTTTATCATTTCTACTATCTATTCAGAATGGTGGAATTTTTGTTAGTATTTGGACGATTGGCACTATTTTGACGTTGGTTGGCAAGAAACTGTATAGTTAGCTTAATCCCTACCGGAATTTTAAATAAATAAATATATAAATGAAAATCTATTTCGAAATTGCACTGTATTATAAAGTTAACACTTCACGAAATTTTGCTTTTGCTTTCGTTTGGAAAAAGATGCCATGCATTTAGGGAATTTTTATTTAACCGCTTAAGAACCTAATTACTTTTTAGTGCCAAGTGTACATGTACAAACAAAGAACGAATTTAATCGGATTATGCTCTTAACTGTATAACTGTTTTGCTCGAATGCCATACGTGTATCGATTTATTGAATTTTGATAGTTGTAAGCAAAAAACAAACCATTCATAACGATCATAATTCAATATTAAAGTTACTTCGAATATATAGATAAATCATGTATTCATTGGAGCTCCATTTGAATCAAAATATAAAAAAATATCCCCCAAATAGACGGTGTCATCTTATTAGATTCTAAAGAAAATAAAACTGTTAAATGGTTAATTGAAGCTAATTTATTCACATCAATGGTCTGGGAAAGAAAATTGTTATTATAGTCTTTTCAATCAGAAAAATCAATCTGATGATGTTTTTAGATTGCTCATGATTAGACTGCTCATTTTTTAGATTGCTACTTTTCATGAATTTTTAAAAATTAATACGTAATATTTTATAACCAATCCTCTTTGAATCGTTTTGGAAGAAAAATGCTCACAGGTTGTGGTGAAAAAAATTTGTTTTGTTTCTGATGATGCTCATTGGTGAGATTTGGCATTTCCTTGTAATTATCTGAATGAGTATTTTAATGAGATATAAAAAATTGATTAAGTTATGCAATCGTAATATTCCTTGGTATTTGGTTGAGAAGTAAAAAGTGATATTAAGTTGAAAATTGTTTCTATTTTTGAAGGATTAGAACTTTTCTTTTGTCATGCAAGGAATTTCAATTGTCATAAGGGTAATTTTATAACACTTTCATTTACGTTTTATATGCTATATTTCACTAATTTCATGGCTTACGTATGAATTTTACTTACGAACTTTTGTTGCTTTAAAAAGACTCCCTAAACACATCAACCAAACCACAACGAGAGTGATCTCGTTGTGGTCTCATATACACTATAATAAATGCCCTTACGGTTTTCAGCTCTAAAGCATTGGTAAGCAAGAGTTGTAAAAGAACCATCAGGATTGGATAGTTGTCAATATTTTGCCAATTTTAGCTAGAATGCAATTCTTGCATAAACATTAGAGCATCAAATGGGCATTTGGGACTTTTTTTCGGATTCGGTTGAACCAAAATTCGATACAAAGCAAATAACTGTAGTCATGAAATTGTCGAAATTCGTATATTTAAGGCATTACATTTTTGAGTTATCCTTTCTTGCTAGCCAAAGTACAGACATCAAACTGTCAACCCTTGGGCAGATTTAATTACGAATTTGGTACGGATCTACTCTTTAAATGTGAAAATTTATAATTACCAAATTTTATCCATTTATTTCTCTTAGTTTTTGAAATCATTGTGTTAACATAATCGAATAGTCGGACAGACTAACAAACTACCTTGGAACGGATTTCGTTGAACATTTGACAAAAATCTACAAATTTCTTTATAAAGATCACATATTTTTTTCAATTATCGTGTTCACAGATAAGCAAATATTGATAGACAACAAAAAATACATTTTTCGGAGTCTGAGAAGTCTGAAAATGGAGGTTCGATAAGATTTTGAATTTGAATTTTTTTAATGATTAAATATTTTTCCTTGCTTACTTTGCACAAGAGAAAGTAAAAAGGTCAATTTTTCTGATTAATTAATTTTGAAATGATAAATTTTACTGTTTTTCCACACAAAAAGAAAATATAATTCCATATTCATTTTCCAAAATTCTAGCATCTATTTGTTTGTAATGACGATAAATTAATAAACAGAATAAATTATGTCTATGTATAAAAAAGAATTTTCTTGTTATTTACCTTGGTGTCAAATTATTATTATTTTTTTTTACAATCTATAGACCAATTTATCATACTATACGAAGTTTGTTACATATTTTTATAGTTCATAAAACAATCTTAAAGCTTATTCTATATTTCTATTACATAACTTCTGTAAATTTTTATTGCGAAAATGTATATGCAAAGAAGCGCATAAAATTTTTAATGGCTGTCTTTGTCAGATTTTACTGGCGAGTCATATTGTAAAACATGCTTTTACTTTCTTTATTATTTAAAAAAAGATTTGTTTAAGGCTTATTAGTAAAAGTTTGCATATAGGGCGTGACTCTCTTCTGGCAAAAAAATGAGGAAATTTGGAGTTGCTGGTTTATATGGAGCTCTTGGCATTAGAATTTCTGATCTGTGTTTTGCGTTTTTAGTAATTTGACAAAGCTGTTTTTGATTGTTACTGGTTTTATTTTGAAATTTTATTTTTATATTTGAATTTAACTGGGATGGTTCCATCATGGTTTATTGGTCTTTTCATTGGAACAGTATATTTTTCGTCTGTTCATCCGTTTAACTGCATGGTGCAATATACATTTTTTTTCGATCTGTTTGCAATTTTTTTTTTGGTGATTACATAATTCTTTTTTTACTGTCATATATTTTGTTTTTGAATTTAATCATTTAATTGGGACCGTTTCATCATAATTTACTAGTCTTATGAGTACTTTTTTGTCTATTCGTCTCATTTTCTGTAGCCATGATTATTCAGAATCTCCTGTCTTAAATGTATATTTCTTGAATTGCCCGTGTAATTGGATAAACTAAAATTGTTTACTGCATTATATTAATTACGATAATTGAAAAAATTAAGAAGTTTTTAATTCTTTGCTGGAGCTATTTTAATTTTAATCATGGAGAGGACTATACAGCATGCAGTTTTTGCTAAATATTTTGCTCATTTCCCATATATATGATATTTTATATCTAATTTCGTCACATACCAGAGGGAGTTTAGAATTTATTTTGAAACAACCATTTCACATTTTCAAAATTTGACACAAAGTTATGAATTCAATCAATTTGGTAGATTCCTA
Source organism: Argiope trifasciata (assembly GCA_026543055.1). Taxonomy (NCBI): domain Eukaryota; kingdom Metazoa; phylum Arthropoda; class Arachnida; order Araneae; family Araneidae; genus Argiope; species Argiope trifasciata. Next base: position 1,139,145 of record JAPMOQ010043853.1, on the reverse strand, counting down.
ATTTTAGAAGTCATATGGAAAAAAGTCTATTCCTATTTATTTCTGCAATATGGCGAGATTCATATTTAGCTGTAGTAAATAATGAACAGAATTTTTTCCCTTGATCTTTCAGTATCTTTGCTGTGAAGTGATCTGCAATTTTGATCTATAGTAGATTTTATGTTTGTTCGGCAATTTTTTTTGACTTAGACAAATAGACAATTTTTTATTCAACCAATTAGTGGATCCATAATTTTATTAGATACATAAGAAAAGAATGTATTCTTGTTATATTTTTATAATATTGCGAGTTTTGTGTTTATCTGCGCCACGTAATGAACAGAGACAACCATTTTGCCTTTTGGAACACTACTTCTTTCGATTGATTGAATTCAAAATTTACCAGCGATATCCATAACTGATTTGCAGATCTTATAATGGCAGATCTAGTTTGACAGATTCTTTATTAGCAGGTAGATTTAAAATTTGGTAAGTACATAGAACTAAAAAAATCAAACACTTTTGCATATTTTCACAATATGGCTATTTTATTGTGTAGTAAAAAGAATTCAGAGTGTATTTTGGAACGGTACTTCTTACCATAAATTGATTCAATTCTATATTTTTGATGCCAGTATCACATATCAAGCTGTATCAAGTTAGATTATCTAGTTCACGCACACATGGATAAATTTACTGATAGTCAAGCAACTAATATATGCATTTTTTTAAAAATTGATTCTTTATACAATTGATTTAAAATACAATTTTAATGGTTAAATCATACGCCGAATTCCATCCTCATAGTAAGTTGCATTTTTGAGTTATTGTGATCGTCTGCACATGATCAGTCAGATACTTTATTGATTGATTTTGTAAAGGGTTTGAAAAATATATATTTTTTATCTTAAAGAATATATAGAATTTCTTTTATCTAGCTTCTTCCAATGATTAAATGATATTGGATACACAAATAGATAGACAAAACAGCAAAAAATGTTTTATACGGTTATAGAGAGAATTTTGAAAAATGAAGATTTCGTCAAAATACCAAGATTAAAATTTTTGAGGCTTTCTTTTTGAAAAATTACAAATTAAAAAAATAAATAAAGCCATATCATATTTTGCAAATCAATGCTAGATGAATGATGTAGGGAAAGTGCAATTTCTCTCTCTACAAATACTGGACATTGAAATAATATTCACTACTGCAATACACAATAATTATATATTGACAAAAAACAAACATTTGATCAAATCCATTAAAGTCCTTCGATTATAAATACTCGTTCAAAACGAACAAGGAAAAAAATTACACTGATCTTACATAAAATTCCTAAACAAATAGAAAAAAAAATATGTCTGAATAAAATTAAAAATGGGGAAAAAAAAAGCATTTGATATTTAGGACACACACGCACACCTTACCATAAAAATGAATACAAGGAAAAGAACCCTAACCCGTTTTAAATACTGTGTCATGCCGCAATTATGCACAATTACCTGTTAGCTGGAGAAGAAGAAACCGGTTTCGGTTGGGGCCGATCTTCTGCAAGGCGGTCGAGCCCCACGCGTGACGTGCAAGCAGACGAACTCGACCTGTCTTCTTGTTCCTTTGATTTATCGTCTGGTTCATGGAATTCTGAAGATAGGGATTACCCGCGATAAAGAGATAACTCACTTTCCTAATTAAAATGAATTGGTAGTCAGTGCCGTGTCAAGTGCTATTAGGGAATTCGTTAAGGCGTTTGCTAATAGAATTAAATTAGTTCGATTTTTGCTTTTTTTTAATGAATTAGATTGAAAAATGAGGAGCTTACCCTAATATTTATTTGATATTTTTAATTAGTCGAATGAGAAGTAAATATTATAAATACCAAAAAAATTGATTTCGAGATTTTGACGAGCATTTCAGACATTTTGGACTTGGCTGAGTTCTGAAAAGAAACTATTGGTATTAGTCTGAGGCCTTATGTCTGTCTTTGAAAATGCTAACTCGGGGGTGGGGGGGGGAACGTAATTTTCGCATTTTTTGCCCTACGTGTCTGCAGACATGGCATACTTTCAACACTTTTTCTTCTCTTGTGGCTTTCCGAGGTTCTTTGATGTCTATGGATGTGACTCGGAGTTTCCGACAAAAATACTGGGCAGGCATCAAAGAACCCCGTAAAATCGCAAGAGAAGGGAAGGCGGGGAAGATGTGCCATGCCTACAGCGCACTGGTCTTAGAAACACGACTTAACGTTGCCAGTGGATGGAATATTATTAAGGAGACCCCAGATGTTGTAGCATATAACCTCTATTGCCGAATTACGCTTAAAAAATCCACAACATATTCTAACTTAATAATACTGTGTTTAGGAGAGTGAAAAAAAAAAAGGTTTTCAGAATTTAAGTGTTACGTAATTACTGTGAACATCTAATCATACTATAGAAATGACCCTATTAATTATTATCTTCTCTTATAAAGTTAGATGGATGAAATTCGGTATGTGGATTTACAAGAAAAATACAGATTTCTACTATAATTTGAATGAAATCCATTCATAAGAAGTTTTTTGTCTGTTTATCTGAATACTTGAACACACGACAATATTTATTTGTTCAAGTGTCACTAATCTCAAAGGTTTTTTTAAAAAAAAATTCGTATACATTGTTGACATCTAAACTTAATCTACAACAAATTTTGAAAATATAGGTTATTTCTGTCATAATTGAGGTTGCCATTCAGGGTGATTGACTTTAAGATTCCACATCTTAGATAAATGAAATATGGTACATGATCTTGAGAATGAAATTTGTATTTTTTTTCTGCATCAAATTTGTTGGAAAAAAATGCTCTTACAATGCATAAGCTATTTTCTTCAAAATATGTTAAAACACAAAATACTCGTGTGGCCATTAGAAATAAAATCATGAATATTCTTGAATAAAATTCATAATTTTTATGTACGTGAATGGGAAGCAGCTCGTTTATTGTGAATTATGCGGAAAGGTTTCTGGAAAACAATTCCTGTTGTTACTATTGTTTTGCAAGTTTTAAAGTGTAGGTGTCTTAGCCATTATAAGAATACATTTCTGAGAGCAAATAAAATGAATTAAAAATGCATCGACAGGCGTAATAATTTCTTATGAGCACTTAAAATTTATATTAATTGTGATACACAGTTTAATTAGCATTTTTAAATTTTACTTTTACATAGAAATATTTTATAACGCCTTCTACGTAATTTCCTTGTCACACTTTTGATAGAATGAACAAATTTTCTTTTTTAACATCTTCGCGTCCGTAACTCATCTTGTGCATTCAAGTAAAAACTGTAGATCAGTTGAAACCACCAGTAAAAACTGTGTAAAACTTCTAAATTTCAAAAACTTTTAAACGCTCAAAACGTTTTGTAAATGTTTACTTGTTTCAGTTTTTATTTTTGTTTGGGGTGAAAGAGGAAGGTGCGTTAATATACAATCAAATGCTTTTTTTAAAAAAAATATTTTCATTGCATTAAAACGATTTACTATTTTTTTTAGTTCTTAATATGTTTTATAATTCTTTATTATAACTATTATGGAATTTCAAATTTATTTGATTTCATATTTATTTGAAATTCACAAATGAATGGAGCAATCTCACATAATGTTATAGTTTAATAAAAAATAGTTGATTATTGCAAATGAAATTGCCAAAAATATTAAAATATTATGCAGTAAACAGGTGCAATTGAAAATAATATTAATAATAGTGAAAAATAGCGTTACTGTAAACAAATGAAAAAAATTTAAAAATTCTATTTTTAAAATCACGAGAAAAGCTAAATGCATAAAAACATTTAAAATATTCTATTAGAATCATGTTAATTGATGCTCATGTGACACACGTCAAATACTCTTTGACACTTTAATGTGGAAATCCATTGCGTACCGTGGAGAACGGAAAAGCACCTGTCTTCACAATTAGATGGCAGCATTTCCATTTTAATATTCTGGAACAATACCTTAGGATTAAATTCTACATTATAAGAATTTGTTAGCAAATCGTCACAGGAAACAAATAAAATATAAAACTCTTAAAATTCTATTTTTTTTTAAATGAAAGAAATTAAATACATAAAAGCGTCTAAAATTAATTTATGAAAATGTTGTCGATTTATGCTTATGACACACACGTCAAATGCTCTTTGTCACTTTAATTTGGAAATCCATTGGTTGTCACGGAAAAATGCTTGACTTCACAATATAGCGGAGGAGATCGTGCAATTCGATAGATGACAGCGGTGATTGCATTTCCCTTTTAATAATATGCAAAACTACCATAGTATCAAATTTTACATTATTACAAGTAGTTTGTAAATTGTTTTTCAGATAATTAAGAATATAAGGATTTGCGCATATTTTCAAAACGATTCAACAATTTTAAATAATTGTTAAAATTAATTTGTGATTTTGGATAGAAGAGGCACGGAATCAGAATTTAGGAAATTGTTGTATCAATATTTTTCTTTAGTATCAGCCGTTTTGAAGATACATTTTTTCGACTCCGCGATCAATAAGACATTTTGATATCGCTGGAAGTGTTAATTTTTTTTCCCACTCGCAATCTCTTCTCGTATGGAAAAATTTTCGCGATTCCATTTCGCTCAGAAATTTTTTATGGAAACTCCAAATTTCGAAAATTACTAAGAAAATGAAACATTATTTTATAACAGCAATACTAATTTATAAATAACTAGGTAAGAGGCGTGTTGCTGCGGCAGAAGAAATAATCTTGGAAATACCGTTTGGAATTTGAAATAGTTATTTTGTTTAATTAAGAATGATAGGAAGAAGGATATTTATTTTCTTGTCAGCAATGAATGTATTCTTTGAAATTCAAAGATATATAAAGAAAAAGCATAAATAGTATTTATTCTATTTTTATTATGTTATCCTTCAAACAAATATTCATTTTTATATAAAGTAAAGAACAGTTTTTAAATCTAAGAGGATATTAACATATTTCGTGCTATTGGGTTGTTCGGAAAGTCATTTCGTATTTTTTTGTCAAAATGAAAAGAAATTTTCGTTTAATGAATAAATTATTTATTAAATTATAAAATTGCCATTCTGGTCTAATACCTTTTGCCATATTTTTGGTAGTAACATGATTACACGCTCATAAAAGTTTTGGTCTTTGCTGTAAAAAAAAACTGATCGAGGTGGTTTTTGGCCTCCTCATTTGAAGGAAAAATTTTGCAAATCAGTTCTGGTACTGATGTACTGTTAACACATCTTCTCCACACATATTGACTAATTTATTTCTGGCTTGAACAGCATTTTTACCTTTTATAGCAAAAAAGAAAAAAATGACGAAAATGCTGTTTATTGCTCTCCATATTTAAAAGGTCACCATCCAAAAACTACTGCGAAGAATCAGCTGCACTTTTTCACACTCAAGCCTTGCTATATCAGCTCTTAAAACATAAAATGATTTTGCGGTTTAAGTATGAAATTGGGTGCGAAAAATGCAATTAAATCCTTTGTCAGGAAAAAACGAAATTACTTTCCGAACAACCTAATAATATAACTATAGCTTAATAGCTGCTTAAAAATTTCCGTTAATTTCTAATTAATTGAATGATAATGTACTTAAATTAACTCTTTAAAAATTGATAGCATTCTTTCTCTTATTCTAAAAAATAAGAATACAAAATTTGAAATAGACCTTTTAGGAGGAGATGTGGAGCATACGCGCTCGCAGGTAAATACACAATGATTTTTATTCGATTTTATTTCTTTAAATACCCTTTTCTCATATTCAAAATTTTGACACAATCTTTTCGAGGGAAGAAAACTCGCAAGACGAGAGCTTATTCATATTTTTTAAATTAAAATTTGGTAGGATATATTCTTAACAGATTCTTTGGGTTTGAATTATAAAATGATGAGGATGTCGTGTCCGTGTTTCCATCGAAAGGGGGTGCTGTAGCTGCTGAGGGTAAAGACCCCTGAACACCCAGAGGGCAGAAGTCTGACTTCTAGCTCAAATGAAAGTGATACGCACATTCTCTTGCACAACCCTTTTTTACAAGGGGGCACATTTATACATCTCACAGATAGAACACAGAACAACCATGTCCGAACAGGGACTCACGGGGAAGACATGCTACCTCTAAGCGAGGATGCCGGCGAACTATAAAATAATCATCCTCATTCAAAAAAAAAAAAAAAAAATATAGTCGCTACAATGTTCCGTAATGTTCTTAAAAAAACAACGTAGGAATTTTTGATATTGTTCAATCAGTTTAGTATATGATTTATTTCAGAACCAGTCAATAGTCATCGTCAAAATCTTAAATTAATCATTTGATACATTTTCAAACTCGAAGCCTTTTACTTTATATCTCATTTTAGTCATTTATGTTATCGATAAGTTTCTTTTATTTTTTAAATATTTTTGTTTTTTACTTACATTTTTTGTAACGATTTTTCAATTTATTTTATACAAAAATTTAAAAATATGAATGTTTTAGTACATTTTTTTAAAAAAATTAATCTGAACTTAAAGACATACATTAATAGGAATAAATTCATTTTTAATCTGCATAGTACACATGATATATCAAAAAGATTATGCATTCCGTGATATTAATTCTGCTCAAACACAAAATTTGGGAAAGGCAATGTCTATATTTTATAGTTCTGAGATTAAGAGTTTTAAAAATCCAGGATTTTTTTTGTATTTGAACCATGTTAGCTATTATATAATAAGTATATTTTTTTTCTTAAATTTACTCCATCATTACTACTAAAATAAAATAATACTGGATGCACACATAAGCAATTGTTAGCGATTTATTATTTTTTTTTCAGAAACTCTTACACGTTTCTACCGAGCTATAGTTTCCGTCATCATCTATAAATTGGATTTTTAATATCTATAGAGTTTTTGCTTCTACTATTTCCCAAAATAGTATGTGTCTTTGAGAATACAAAATTTATTATAATTATAATTAAAAACGACGTTTAAAAAAACACTCTTATTAAAGTACCAATATTATTTAAGTTGTAAGCAATTCTTCCATTTCCTTCTTCGTATGGGATGATATTTTATTCTGAAATAATATTCGATATTTTTTTTTATCAAGGATTTTTTTTTCAAAATACGGCAAAAATGCATGCAGGCAAATTAGTATATTCCAAAGTTTCTAAAGTCTTTCTTCTCATTACTCTTTTTTAAGTCTGCCCAGTCTACAAAATCATAATCCCCTCATTTCTTAAATAAATATTTAAAAAATACACACTAGAGCTAGAAATATTAATATCTGATAAATGTATCAGTTAGATAAATAAAAAATAAAACCAATCATTAATAAGTTTTAAACAAAACGGACTTCTTAAAATATTTTTGTTCTCTTTAATAAACAAGAAATAAAAAATCATGCCATATGGAGATTTTCACAACTTTTATAGTAGTCACAATCCAAAATTTTAAAAGCTTTAGATTTTATTTTTTCTTTGTGATTAATCGATGCACTTTTCCACTTGTTGATCTAAAAATACATAGATGTATTTCATTGATACCAATAATAAATGCAAATATGCATTTATCTGTAAAAGATCTGTAAAGTAGACCGTTTATTCTAAAGCTACCACATTTAGCATAAAATGGAGTTGTGGAATAATGGGAATTTATCGAATATAAACTCCTTTTATTATTAAATTTTTAAAAAAACATAAACATAATTATTGTATCCAAATAAAATTAGAAATGCTTCTTAAGAAATACTCCATGACTTTTTATAGAAATTGTATAATTCGAAGATAACTGAGCTCCAATAAAGATTCACTGTATTTAAAAATTATATTACAGGTTTTCGTCAAAAAATGTATGCAGCAAAATAGAGCGACAATTTTTTGTTTTTTTCTAAAAATGGCTGTAAGGTTTTGGCAAGGTAAATGGTTTTTAATATTTAACTATTTTATGATAAATAACACTTAATATACGGTAAGAAATTTTACTAAATAAAGTGCTTATGGCATTTTAAATACAACAATCTTATTTTTATTTTATTTTCATATTCATTATTTTTATTTTTGTAATATGCGGGTTGTCCAGCGTTGTTATCGTAAAAAAAATAAATTAAAAAAAAATGACGAGTCTTCACGTTTTAGATCGCTCAAGATTCAAGAATATCCTTTTGGAAATATGTCTGGCAGTTTGTTTATGAATTAATTTCCATTTATATACACTTTTATTCATTCCGGATAAGAATACAGTTTTATATAGTCCCGCAGCATTACATTATAATAAAAGTTCCGCTGCAGTTTTACAGTCACACAGACAATAATAATGAAAGAAAAAGTACTTCGTTTATACGAAGCAAAATTTCAGTGATGCGTCCTTTTCGATATTAAAAAAGACCAGAATGTCATGAGAATGTATATCATTTTGGAGGAATTTAGGCAATGACAGCATGATTTCGAAATCATTGACATTAGATGAATTAATAGAAGATAATTTTTCTAATAATAGTTTAAAAGATGATGAAGAAGAATGGGGTTATATTACTTTTTTAAAAAACTTTCTCGTATAAGTAGTGAAAAGAAACTATAGTAATCGGCAAAAAACAGGAATTCCAGATTTTGGCGAATATCCATATTTTAGATCTTTCTAAAGTTCGAAAAACGTATTTTTGGAAGATGTCTGTCTGTTTGTTTGTGATGAAGATAACCCAAAAGTTGCTGGACAATTGAAATTTAATGTACAGCCTTTGCTTCAAATGGATACTGATTACTCAAATTAAATTACTTAAAACTTGATGCAAATTTTGGAAATTTTTATTAAATTTTGAGTAAAATCTATTCAGAGGAAGTCCGACTGTTCGAATATAAGTTAACACAATAATTATGAATTGAAGAGAGCCAGGTAGATAAAATTCGGTATACAGATTTAAAATCAACACTACAGACACCTGTCAAATTTTGTGTCAAATCCAATTACAGGCTGACTGTCTGTCGGTCTTATTTTCAGAAAGATGCAAACGTGAAGATTGAAAAATACAATGATGTAAATATATTTTTGATATGGGATTTTGGGACTATAAGTGCATTAATGAGTCAAATTTTCGATTCATTCGGTTGAGAAATGCATTCTAAAGCACTAAAAGCACTAATTCTATTTTCGAATAATATTACTGCATGCTAGGGGTTAATTACCAAATAACTCGCCAAGGATGACACTATGGTTTCGATAAAAATTGGAAATCCGTACTAAATTTTATAAAATGGGCAGGACACTTGATTAGAATGAAAGATGACCGAACCACCAAAAAGATCTTCGACGTTAAACCGTCTGGAACCCGCAAAAGGGGTAGACCGAGAATCTGGTGGACAGATCTAAAAGTTCTGAGTTAATAACTGGCGAAGTCTATCCAAGAAGCGGGCAGCCTGGAATTCGATTCTGCGGAAGGCCATGGCCCACCCTGGGCTGAAGCGCCACTGAAGAAGAAGACTAAATTTTATATTTCGAAACTATTGTAAGCCAGTGCGACATAAGACGTCCTGTACATAAGTTTATTAGAGAGAGTGCTAGAAAGTTGTGTGGAGACCACACGCACTAGTTAAAAGATAACAGAAACATTTCGTACTTACTTTGGTTATCAAAACACTAGTGTAAAGAAACTCAATGAATTTAATTTTCCTTTCCTAATGGCCCATTTAATATTCTCAACTAGTTAACATGCCAGATTAAAAGCAGACAAATTTTAAAAGATGAACAGCCAATAAAACATAATTCTCAGAAACTTAGTATCTATAATGTGGACAAATAGGAGCTGATTCATCCGGCAGATGCTGACAATAGATAAATCTTTTGTGTCCAACAAATTTGTCAAAAGTATAGAAGATAAAAAAACACTTAAAAAGCTAATAATAATAATAGTCAAGCTGCCATAGATTTAAACAGCTTGTTGTCCCATGTACAATAAGTCAAAATATCAGGTCCTTTTTTTATAAACTGGCCAATTTAGCTCCCTTTACAGCCCGTTATTAACAGATTAATAACTTTTTTCTGATTTTTTTTTTTACTTCACGACCTTTTTAAAAATGTAGATTATTTTATTTATTGATTAATTTACTGATGAGTATATGCCATATTAAGCAATTGATAACTACATTAGAATTTTAATTTCAGGTGATAACTGCATATTTTAATTATAGGTGATAAATGCATAATTTAATTGCAGATGATAAATACCTAATTTATTTATAGGTAATTATTACTGCTTATAATTACAGAAAAAAATAAATAAACTTAATGAAACAAGGAAAAACAGGCCAAACAAACTTGACATATTATTACTATTATTCTAATATTCATAATTCACAAAATTTAGATTTTACAAATTTATTTGAGAACTAGGCTTTTAAAAGTTTTTCAATTGATTACTCTGCGCCTCCCTTCAGTCTAGCTGGCTTTATATAGTTGTTTAATTGAAATTAGTCGCTGTCAAGAAGAATTTTTTAAAATCCCACTGATGCCAAGAGTGTGTCCTTTATTGACCGAATTATTTTACTACCAATTGAACAATGATTAAGTTTTGGTACAGAATAAACAGAGAAAGAAGAAAAGAAGAAGAAAATATTTTTAATGCTATTTTTAATCGATTGTTACTGTTTTTTATTGTTCTTGTTCTTTCAAATATTGTTAGGAAAAACAGTCATATAATGAAGATATCATCCAGATTTAAATAATATTTTAAAGTACCGTCGGTATATAAAGGATTAAAGTGAAAGAAAAACAACAACAAAAAAAACTATTTTTTTATTCAAGCCAATCATCTAACTTTCTATCATCGCCGTTTGGTTAAACTTACAAATTCAACAGACAATTACAAAAAAAAAAAAAGTTTTCTATTTGAGTCAATCATCCAATAATTTCCTGTTTAATAATATTTCGTTAAGTTTAAAATTGCGACATCAGTAACAATTTTCTACAAAACTTTCAGAGCTTTCTATTATTATTATTTTTAACAGTTATTTAATACCTACTTCTTAAGGAAACAAATTAATGGCTTTGCAAAAACAACAGAAAATAATAGGCGTGAACATTATTCGATCCAACTATTAATTTTCCAGAGCCGATATTATCCATTTTGTTTTTGCCGATATATTCGTGCAATTCTTTTTAACCGTTTGAAAAAAAAGTGCTTTAAAACGTGAGAGGTCGGGAAAGTAATGATCGCTTTAAAACTTGATGTGCGTGTTTTATGGCTGTCATTGGTTTTCATTGCTTGTCTGTCTCAAGGAGTGTTACGAAAGTGCCCGAGGTCGCAATATTTATGCAAATTAAATAGTTCTTTTTTGAAAGGTATTATTTGAAACTCATTTGTTTTATGCACTGATTTTCAGCATATCCAATACTATATGAATGTTAATCACTCTTTAAGCAGGAGAAACCAGAAAGATATATTTATTTTTAAAACGCTCTCAGAATTTTTATAAGTTGCTGAGAAATAATACTTAGAATTTCTAGCAAGATTTTAAATAAATATTAATTAATCGAAATATAAAGAGGTTAAGCTGCAAATTATTATAGAATGTGTGATGAGCAAATAAAATATTTAGTAACTGAGTTTTTTTAATGATATTAATTTATACTAATTTGTATTCTTAGCACTTAATCAGGAATCTATTTAGAATGCTAGTAAAGAGTTAAGAATAAGAATTCCATAGTAAATTTAGAGGAATTTTTACATTCCCGATTGCATTTAGAAACAATTTTTCATTCAAGTAATCATGTATAATTTCCTATTATTTTGCTAAATTTAGAATTAATGCATTCCCTTCAAATGTGATACAGTATTCCTTAAAACTGGGTCACATTGAGAAAATATTAGAGCGATACAGCGTGGCATTCCGATAAAGTTTGCAATTTAGTTTCTTAATTTTAACTCGTACTTGGTAGTCTAGTCCAGGATGCGTAAATTCGTTATATGATTTAAGGAAATTGGTTTCTACAATACAAAATCAGACATTTTCCTTCACAGTTAACTTGTTACTAAAAGTGTGTCAGACTAAAACTCTTCTTTTAGATGATTTTCTGCATTATTTTCCTGCCCAAAAATAGATCACATTTGAAGAAATTTGGAGTCATGCAGTATGACTTTCAAAAAATGTTTGCGACTTAGTTTCTTAAATTAAACTCATATTTGGAGGTCATGTCCTGGACGACGATTAGGTTATTTCATAGATTCTTAATATGATTTAATGAAACTGGTTTCTACAGTTTGAAATTAACAATTTTTCTAACAGTTAACAAATTTATAAATAACATTTTGAAAAAAATTTGGAGATATGTAGGTCATTCCAATAATGTTTACTATTTAGTTTCTTATCTTTAACTCGTATTAGGTGGCTTTGACCAGGACGCCGATTAAGTTATTTCGTAGATTCGTAATATGATTTAATGAAAATGATTTCTACAATCCGCAGTTTTTCTTAACAGTTAATGTCTCAGAGAATATGCATGTCACAATAAAACTTTTCTTTTAGAGGAATTTGTGCAATATTTTTTTTTTTGACACAGCCCTGGGTTACATTAAAAAAATTTGAGTCATATAGTCTAACATTCCAATAATGTTTGCTACTTAGTTCTTTAAATTTAAATCGTATTTGGTGGTCTTATTCAAGATGCTCTATTGGATTTTTTCATAGGGCGATACGTGATATTGAAAGTGTATGTTTAAATTCAAAGTAGCGCGTCTTTCCCGTGATCTGAGCATCTCGTCATTCCCGAAATCGAGTTCTGGTTCTGGAATGGATATTCTTTTCCCAAGTTCTATCTGTAAGATATGTGAATGTATCAACCCCAGTAAAATGGGGTTCTGCGAGCGAATGTGGCGCATGAAGTATCTAATGGTATCTTCTCTAAGTTAATGAAGTATCCTGGCCCTAGTTGGCGCTACTGCAAAAACAAGAGACGTTCACTTGGCTTAAATCTCTGACAGATGACTATCAGCGGGCTTGTAAAATACCAACAGAACAATAATATAAAGCAGGAAACCTAACTCCTTCTCCGAAGCAAATACGAATCGAGATAATTCTCACAGCTTTTATTATGTTACAACTTCTTCTATAAAACAGTTTCAGGCAATTTTTTTTTATATTTCTAATGAAACATTGCGATTAGTAAAAGAAAAATTAAATCAGATTTTTAAAACTCGATAAATAGACAAATTAAATGAGTAAAAAAAAGCATATTTAAAAAAAGATTAATCAATTAAACTTAAATAAAATTTACGAAGTATTTTCTGCTATTTACTAGGTTAAAGGAAGGACGTGTTTACAGCTTTTCCCGACCGTTTAGGCTGGAAGCTGATAAGAATCCTGTTTAGCGAAAACTCTGATAACAAATTTTAATATCCACTATGTAACGTGTGTATTAAAACTTACTCCTTCTGCAACTCCCTGGCTCCTCTACATTTGTAGATGATGATTTGCCACTCCATCAACTAAAAAGGCCAAGTATAATTTCAATAAATGACAACAAAAAAGATATTTGTAATATTAATGGAAAAGTAACAGCATAAAGCAGCACGAAAGTGCTTATAAATAGTTTATACTTACAGTAACATATGCTGTTATGATTTAATAAATAATAGATTTTATATCCATAGATCTGTTCACGCTAATCATACCAACACTTATTAGATACCTAGTTTACCATAGCGGATCAAATGACCCGAAATTTACGTTTCCTACTTTTATGTATGAAATATGGATGTTGGAAAGGAAATAAAAATATAATGATAATAAAATATGTATATAATTATATGAAATAGTATTTTTACAATTTCTATTTCAAACGCAAAAATTAAGAGTTGTTCTTATACATCACATTTTTTACACATAAGTGTTTCCGTCGCACATTTCTCGCAAACAAATTTTTTACAATTGGAGAAAATTTTATTAGTTTTATTCTCTTTGCAGTATCCTGTTTGACACCTCTTACGTTTATTAGAATCTGTAACAGGGTTAGGCAACGATCGTTTAGTATTTGTTTTTTCTTTTGGTTTTTCACGGGCAACTCGAAAATCGTCGGCAAGTTCTACTGCTAGCTTGGCGCAGCAAGGGGCACACTATTCTACACTTTTACCCTAATAATAAGATAAGCAATATGTATTGATAAGCTTATAAAACAAAAAAAATATTCTCCGGGTCAAATGACCCGATGTGGTAGAAAACAGTATACGACAGTTATTACTCAAAATAAACAAAACAAAAAATTATAAAAATAGTATAAGAACAGTAGACTTAATTAGTCAGAAAAAGTCAGTAAGTTAAATTTGGAGAAGTAATAAGATAATACGTGCATTATCAATGCAAAAGTTCAAAATGGGTCATTTGACCCGTTATGGTATAATTAGTGTTAATGCATTTTCTTTTTACAAAATATCAGTATATTTGGTTTAACGCGTTTTTGCCATTGTTGATATCCTCGATTGAAATTTTTAAAAATAAAATTCTGGAATTGATATTTGCAAATAATGGGGAATTTTTGATCAGAATAAGATAAATATTGATAATCAGAATAAAATGAATAAAGAGATAGATATTGATAATTAGAATAAGATAAACAGTTGATAGTCATTTATCTTATTAGATAATAGATATTGTCACAAACAAACCCATAGATAACTTTTAGATATTTTAATTTAACAATTTCTTTTTCCTTTTTTTTCCCCTTCACTTTTTCTTCTACTTCTTTTTTTTTACAGCAAAACATTTTTCAAACAAAGTTAGGAAATCGCTAAATAGATCTTCACCGGAAAAGGCATCGATGTATAGGGCCCGACGTAGCCTGATTTGGGCCCGGGGAAAAACTTTTTTGGCTTTACTTCTTTATTTTTTGATTTCGGGGCCCTCTTTGATGTGAAGGCCCGGGGCAACTGTTCCGTATGCCTCTGCCTTAGTCAGGTTCTGTCTGTATATAAAAAATACCAATGTATGCAGCATCAAAATTGTTCTTATTACTCACTGTTGAATGTTAGCAGCTACTTAAATACAGTTATTTAAAGGGATGTTTTTCAATTCAAAAAACTATATACGATTATAAAATTGCAGTAAGAACTATCGACTATTACTATTAGGTTGTTCGGAAAGTAATTTCGTTTTTTCCTGACAAAGGATTTAATTGCATTTTTCGCACCCAATTTCATACTTAAACCGCAAAATCATTTTATGTTTTAAGAGCTGATATAGCAAGGCTTGAGTGTGAAAAAGTGCAGCTGATTCTTCGCAGTAGTTTTTGGATGGTGCCCTTTTAAATATGGAGAGCAATAAACAGCATTTTCGTCCTTTTTTTCTTTTTTGCTATAAAAGGTAAAAATGCTGTTCAAGCCAGAAATAAATTAGCCAATATGTGTGGAGAAGATGTGTTAACAGTACATCAGTACCAGAACTGATTTGCAAAATTTTTCCTTCAAATGAGGAGGCCAAAAACCACCTCGATCATTTTTTTTTTACAGCAAAGACCAAAACTTTTATGAGCGTGTAATCATGTTACTACCAAAAATATAGCAAAAGGTATTAGACCAGAATGGCAATTTTATAATTTAATAAATAATTTATTCATTAAACGAAAATTTCTTTTCATTTTGACAAAAAAATACGAAATGACTTTCCGAACAACCCAATATAATACAACATAAGATTAAAAAAAACCTCTCTCCCCCATTTCATCATCGATAAGACTTACACAGCTACTTCTATGGTAACCTGATCTTGTTTACTGTTTCTTCTCTGAACAATTTCTTTTATAACAATAAGCATTATCTACTCTTTAAACGGTGATATAATACTTCGAGAAAGACAACAGCCAATCAGATATCTTCGGAAAAGGCGTAGCAAACGTCCTTTAAAGGGTCGAAAAACGTCGATGGAGGTCTGGGAAGTAAGTCTAAACATTTGATAGAATATAAGAGAAAAAATGAACTAGCGGAACAACCAATGGCAAATTGCACTGACAAAGGAGTGACCATTGTTTTTATTTCGCAAAATTTAAACTTCTTGTATCTTTCTCTTTGAGGGAGGGGCTAGATATCATTAGTATATTCACTGAGAAAGCTTTTCTTTTATAATAGTAACCAGTCGCTTTCGGCGATTAGCTGGTTCGCTAGGAATATTATATATGTTATTGCTAATTAAGTCGTTCAGGCATAATTTAATAGTCATGTTTCTCCATGAAAATAATTTTAAGCATCAATGAATAGTCCTGTTATTTTAAAAATTTGATGTAAGTTATATTTTTTTAGTAGTATTGTCACCTTTCTAATAGAGTGGAATTCTACGTCTATAATGAAAAATTGAGGGATAATCAATTTTTTAACTTTCGTGTTATTGTAACCTCATATTTTTCTTGTATAAATTGTACGTAATTTCTCACATAAATTACACAGAATTCTTCTTTAGTTTACAACAATGGACAAATTCCCTCGACTTAAGTTTTGCGCTTTTCCTTCGAACTCAGTTTTTAAATTTTTTTTTAAAAATCATTCATAAGAACTTTTATACTTACGAATTAGGTTAATCACTTTGTCTATGATTTAGAAAAACAAGATTGATTGATATTAAAATGTTCTGTAACTACCTCCATTTTTCTTGCATTTTAATGTTTCGTAATCAAGAAATGATTCATGCTAAACCTGTACTAGCAAAAAGTTTTAAGATTACAAACATAAATTGACGCATTTCTGAAATGAAACCAGAAAAAATAAAATCTGAAACATTCCATGAATATTTAGATTTTTGTATTCAGAGTTCCGTACATGATAATTGTGTTCCTCATATTATAATAACAATAACAAAATGAAATCTACGACCACAAGCTATCATGTGAGATTATTATTATTTTTTAAGTCATTACTCTATCTCTGTACCCATCCTCCCCTCTCTGTATATATTTAATTTTTTAAAACTTTTATTTCCATTTTTTCTTGCTGACAAACATTTTGGAACTCGAACCGATTTTAAGGGGGGGAAGAGGGGGAAAACACCACCGATTTTTTAAATATCAACGCATGCATAATCTGATAGTTTCGTGATTGTTTCAAATTCGTTAATAATTGACATTAATTAAGACAATTCGTAATTATCAGAGAATGAATAATTTGAAAATCAAGTTGTAACTTTAGTTGGCAATAAATTGTCAAAATCATTTTATAATAACCCTAAAAGCGAAAAATGGGTGTCACAAAAGCGAGAAATCGTCAATTTGTTTCGTTCGCATTTTGAGATTTCAGAAACCGCAAATCATAACAGCATCATGTTCTCACATAACAATAATAATAATAATAAATCAGGAATATATGTTGGATGTTTTTTTTTGTTTGGTTTGAATGAATGAAGATTTGGCAGAGAGCTACAATTGTAATAACAAGATCACAAACCAAATTTCCTTTAGTCACCTCATTTTTTTAATATTTGCGCTCACATGCATGCGGATGTAGACTGGTAAACAAACAATCCAATCTAGTCCTTAAAGTTTTGTAGTTATTGACAAGAGGAACAAAGATACTCAAGGCACCAATCTTGACAACACTTAGAAGACGAAATCTTAACTTGTTTCGATTAATTTTTGAAATGAAATTTCTCGAAGAGTCGAAAAGTAACTACGCTTCATTCTCTAACGACCATTATTAACCAAATGAGGAGGGACATTAGGCAAAAAATATAACATTACATATCGGTCATCCCTTACATGACCGATGAGTCGATTAAATCCTGTTCTTCCTAGGATATCGTTTGTAAATCGGTAAAATCCACAATTTTTCATTCAAATTTCAAAAATTTGGACAAAATTCAAAATGTTCGGCTTACATAATATTTTTTTTTTTTGTCATCAGGGAACTAAAATGAAGTTCAAATGCAATATTAGAATTAAACAAAAAACAAAGCAAAGCCAGGATAATTTAAAGCCCCCCCCAAAAAACCCCCCCAGTTCTTTGAGTGGACTGAGCATTTAAGATATTATATTTCCCCCCATAATACCTTTATCTTTATTTGGTTGAAAAAACACATCTTTAGAGACCTATTACAATTCGGTACTTGAAAAACAGACGTTTTCATTCCACTTTAACTGAGATTCATCAAAATTTTGGTATCTAATTTCTTGAAGATTAGAGCACCTTATCCTTCATATATGTGAACATAAAAAAACACACTTTCACCAACAAATAATAGAGGAGGGAAAAACAGCTTTAAAAAAAATCTCTTTACAAAAGAATGGAGGCAATGAATCTCCGTCAATATGCGTGTTGAAGACCCTACTTCCACCCTTAATACCACTTCGGGGAGCGGTTTGCTTTATTGCGGTCTTCGCTTTAATCCATGAGCTCGAGTGATGTATTGCGGAAAAGAGTTGAAGGATGTTCCAGCCCTGACGTGACGCGTTTATTTTCTTCCACCCCTTTGGCCAAAAGGGGGGGGGGTGGAAAGGAAACAGAGCCCCCCGGGGGATGTGTGATGAAATGGGGAGGGAAAATCCGATAATACATAGCGGTGTCTCATAAAAAATGGGATCTGTAAAGAGATTCCGACTGCCAAGCTGAGTGGGGAGTGAGGCGGGGGGTTGAGTTCATATCAGAAGCTTACACGATATCTATTGTGAAAAGCCAATCTGGGGGTGTATCTAAAAATGAAAATTAGCTGTGTGTGGCGAAAAAGAAAATTAAAATGTGGGTTCATTTTTTTTTGTCACCCTTGAAATAAGAAGAGGAAATACAGTGCAATAAAAAAGAATATATTTTTAAGATGTCGGAGATAATAAAATATTAGGAAATTAGCCAGTGAATTAAAAAATTGATGCGTATATAATAAACAACGTTTTTTAAATCGTAGTCTTTTGAATTATTTACTTCGCATGTTAACAGGTAGATAGAATAGAGAAATATTAATTACTAGCAACCTTTGCCGACCAACTCACCAATCTTACCGCTGTATAAAATTTTCAGTTAAATACTTTGTGTAACGTTAATGTCAATTAAACACTTTATGTGACTTATCATTGTCTGTTAAATACTTTATGTAACTTCTCTTTTAATAGCTACTTTATTAAAATATTTGTAAGATTCAAATTTTGATAGTCATATAATTCACTCATGCAGTTATTAAGGCCTTAAGCCCATAATATACTAGATGTCTCTCTAATTATCACTCAGCTCTCTCTAAATTTCGTTATTAAATTAAAGTGCAGACGATTAAGCTGCAGTTAATATAAAAAACTTTTTTTACTGAAACTATTCATCTTTTATAAGTGTCATAATTGAAAACAGAGTCCATCAGCAGTCTTATGTGTACTACAGAATAATTTTCATAAATTTTATAATATCTCAAGTATTATTAACAGAAAAATTTTCAGATTTCCCTCTTGAAACTGAGTTTATTGAAGTTTATCTATTTTTATTTAAAAGCTAAAAATAGCCCTAGTGTTGCTTCAAAACGGGACGTTAATATAATTAAACTGAACTATTTAAAAGCTAAACATTATTCTTTTTTAAAGCATTTATAGACTCAGGTTACATACTATGTAGTTATTTACTTCATTTAGACTCTTTTTATAGACGCATTTCTATTATTAAAGTTTTACAAATTAACCGTTAGACCTTGACTTGAATATATTATATATATATATATATATATATATATATATATATATATACACCCATGTTTGTCTTAAATAAAGCTGATTTATTTAATTAATAATATTGTAAAAGTCACAAAAACTTAGTCTACGATTGGCGATGTTTAGTTTATGTTCTTGTTTCTGTTTTATGTATGAACAGTTTATACCCTTCACTTATTTTTTTCTCTGATTAATTCACAAAAAGTATAGTCAGTATATAAACTCCCGATACAGAGCCTTCTAATTTAATGTTATCTGCAACTTCTGCTATGAATTACCAGGCCGAGGCTGCAATCACAGAGATAAATGGAAGGTAGGTATTCTAAGAGAAAGGAGATGATACACATTATAAAAGCTTTGGCATAAAAGCTTTGCCTCCTGGTATTGGTGGGCAAAGAAATGAATTCATAGAACTCCAGACTATCCGACTATTTTGTTATTTGGATTGTCCTTCTGCCACATTGGTTTTAATACTCGGGAGTTTACTGTATATGATATTGACATCCTCGGATATTTGGAGGGGGGCAATGACAAAAAAGTAAGGACCTAGACTAAAGTGTGCGTAGCTTATACGCAAATCTATCACTGATTTCTAACCAAACCCTGACAAATATCTACATAACGATTATAAAGATAACATATCAAATTTCATTCAATTTATTGTAGTTTTAAGAAATAATAATAAAAAAAACACACTTTTTTTTTTAATTCAAGGAGGAGGTTAAAAAGAAGAGGTTCCTCAAAATGATTGATTTTTTTCTTTCATTTTCGAATTACCAATGATAAAAATTATACTAAAGAATGACAAAAATACGAAATAAGGGAGGATTATATAGGTGATGACAAATATGACAAACCCTACAAATATCTACGTGACAGTTATAAAGATAACATACCAAATTTCATTCAATTTATTATAGCTTTGAGAAATAATTAAAAAAGCACTTTTTTTTTCTGATTCAAGGTGGAGGTTAAAAAAAAGAGATTTCTCAA
>JAPMOQ010043853.1:1089771-1118506 GCA_026543055.1 Argiope trifasciata | reverse complement strand
TCCGAATTACCAATGATAAAAATTATACTCAAGAATGACAAAAATACAAAATAAGAGAAGATTATATCGGTCATATTTACTGGATGCAAATCGTTCGTAACAGTGTTGTTTCAATTTCGGATCATTAATTCTTGAACAATCAGAGCTTTTCAAAATGGTACAAACTTGCTTTTTATCTCCCAATTTTTTCCCTTCCAAATCACATTGCGAAAACGTCTTCAAACCTATAATGAAGATCTCTCGACAGTTGTATGCATACAAAATCCATTTATAAAGATTACTGAAATGTCCACTTAAGACAACTGAAAAGAATAAAAAGAATGAAAAATATCGAATTATCTTATCTCGAATTATCTTTCCCCTTCAAATATCGATTTAATCTTTTAAAGAAAATTTTCCGTATACTTATACGCTTAGCACAAATTTGACAGCTCTGTGTAATAAAGAATATTTATAATCATAATTATTATGAAATGGCATCTAAACTGTTGCTTATTATTCAAGACACTTTTAGACAGCCATTTTATGATAAGTATGTTTTTTCCAACTAAATATCAGTCCAATATTTAGACTGATACATAGTTGCTTTGTACTAGGCGTCAGTCAACAACAGTTTTGAGCAAAGAACTAAAAGCAAAACATCGCCCTGGAGACGCCAGGCTGAAAGAGGATACCGAAACATAATTTTTATTTATTTATATTATTTTTAGCATTTACAGCTCATTATATTTCAATATTTAATATTGAATGAATTATCATTTATAAGTTTGTAATTTATTAGATGTTTTATTGAAAATAATTGTTCAATAATTATTCAGATAGTAATTTTGATGGATAAGGCAATTATTTTTATGAAAAGAATTCTGCACTTCTTTCAAAAATTTTCATGCCGGCGTATTTGAGATAAAAAGCAAATTGACTGAATTTAAAGTGTGTTTAGGAGTCGTCAAATAATAACTTTTATAAAATTAAATATTACAAGTTGTATTTCAAATTGCAATAATAATAAGCAAAAATACTGTCGAAATTGTATTCTTTTATAACATCGTAAATGACAAATCGAATAGTGCGAGTAAAAACATGCGATACTTTCTGATATCCTCCCCCCTCCCCCCTCTAAGAAATGTTCTAGAAACACTCAGGAAACTTGAATTATCCCTGATTATACACTGAAGTGACAAAAGTCATGGGATGACTGTTAATATCGTGTCGGTCCTCCTTTTGCCCGGCGAAGTGCAACAACTCGACGTGTCATGGAGTCCACAAGTCGTTGGAAGTCCTCTGCAGGAATATTGAGCCATGCTATCTGTATAGACATCCATAACTGTGAAAGTGTGGATGGTGCAGGAGTTTGGGCACGAACGGACCTTTCGATGATGTCCCATAAATGCTCGATGGGATTCATATCGGGCGATCTAGGTGGCCAGATCATGAGCTGGAATTGTCCGGAATGTTCTTCAAACCAATCGCGAACAGTTCTGGCCCAGTGACAGGGCGCATTGTCATCCGTAAAAATCCCATCGTTGTGTGGGTACGTGAAGTCCATGAATGGCTGCAAGTGATCTGCAAGCAGCTGAACATAACCCTTTAAAGTCAATGATCGGTTCAATTGCACCAGAGGACCGAGTCCATGCCATGTAAAAACAGCCCACACCATTATGCAGCCACCACCAGCTTGAACAGTGCCTTGCTGACAGTTTGGGTCCATGGCTTCGTTTGGTCTGCGCCACACTCGAACTCTACCATCAGCTCGTAACAATTGAAATCGTGACTCATCTGACCACGCCACGGTTTTCCACTGGTCTAGGGACCAGTCGATATGCTCACGAGCCCAGGAGAGTCGCTGCAGGCGATGTCGTGCTGTCAGTAAAGGCACTCGAGTCGGTCTTCTGCTGTCATAGCCCAAGGAAGACACATTTCTCCGCACAGTCCTATCGGACACGTCCCTCGTACGTCCCACATTGATTCCTGCAGTTATTTGACGAAGTGTTGCGTGTCTATTAACATTGACCATTCTACACAGACGTCGGCATTCTCGGTCGTTAAGTGCGGGTGGTCGCCCACTGCGCTGTCCATGATGGGATGTGGTGCCTGAAATTTCATACTCTCGGCACACTCTTGATACTGTGGATCTCGGAATGTTAAATTCACTAACGATATCCGCAATGGAATGACCCATGCGTCTAGCTCCAACTAGCATTCCACGTTCAAAGTCTGTTAATTCTCGTCGTGCCGCCATTAATCACAAAAAACCTGTTCACATGAATAACTTGAACACAAATGAAAGCTCTGGAAAACGAACTGCGCATTTATACTTTTTCGCTGCGATACTACTGCCACCTGTATATTTGCATATTGCTATCCCATGACTTTTGTCACTTTAGTGTATAAAAAATGAATAATTAATAATATATGTTGCGAATTATTATCAAGATGTTGCACTCCAGGCTTTAAAAAAATAGGTGGGGGGGAGGGATAACACTTCATTTTTGCAAACTTTGAATAACAATGCATTTTTCAAATATTTTTTTAATAGTCAGGATGTGGCACCTTCAAGAAATATAGATTTTTAAATCAGCTTTGGTAATTCAAACAATTAAATAATAATAGCTAAAACAGAAAAAGATAATATAACAGTTTTTAAAATCTTGTATAGTATTAATATTTAGTCAGTCAAATTAGCAAGCATCAATATAAATTTCAGAATTGATAAAATTTTGAGTATAGTCATTTTTATTTATTTATTTCTAAAGTGATTATAAAATAAACTACAATAATCAATTTTTTTTCTAAAAATAGCATAAAAACCAGCGGAAGTAGTCTCCCTAAAACTTTACCACCTGCCCTCCTCCTAACCCACCCCGTACAAAATTAAGGATCTTCCATAAGACTGCTAATGCCTTGCATAATATGTGAACAATAGTTAGGAAATATAGAATTTTGGCGTGAATATTGTGCGAATATGTATTTTGAACGCAATTTTGCCACTCGAATGAAGCCAAATTTGATGCGGAACTACAATTGTAGTCATAGAATAACACACTGAATTTCATTGATTTAAGTTTTTCATTTATGAGTTATCGTGTTTACGTGGCCGCAAGAAAGCAGACCTACCGACGGTCAATCTGTTGACATATTTGTTTCAAATTTTATGAAAAACTATACTCTAGATACCAAATCTACGTATCCAAATCTTGTCAGCACTTTTAGGTTTGGAGTTAGCAGTCGATTAGCCAGACGACAGACTTAGTCTGAGTAGATTTCGTTCAAAATTTGATGCATATCTGCAAATTTGAACGTAATTACTTACACCAATATTCGGCCGCCTAATTTTTGAGCTACCATGTTCACCGACAGATAGAAAGAGGTAAGCCAAAAATGTGTTTCTTGAACTTAGGGATATCTGGAATGCGGACATTCAAGAAAAACTTGAGATCGAATTCTTGAAGATTGCAGCCTCCCTATTTCGTATAAGAGCAAATTGCTATGAAATGAATGGATTAAATTGCAATTCGTCAATTAACTAATTAATTTTGTCAATCAATTCAGTCTTAAGTATTGGCTAATTTAAGAGTAAAAATTTCAGAGAAAAATCTGCTATTAGGGGAAAAAATTCGAAGAAAAAAATGCTGTCTACAATAAGAATAAACCAGAAATATAACACTAAAACATTTGGAGAAAAATTGTCATTAGTATTCAAAGTTAGTATGAAAAAATTCAATTAGTATTCAAAGTTAGTTATTAGTATGTCATTAGTATACAAATTCATGTAATGAATTTGCATCAATTCATTACAAGTTAAAAAAGAAAGTACTGAAAGCGTATTAGCTCCCTCCTCCAAAAAAAAAAAAAGATTTATTAATATCATTATAATTAAATATTATTTGAATTATTTAATTAAAAATTATAAGTAGCAAAGTTTTAATGAGAAAAATCTTTAAAACTCTATGAAGCAAGCTCTTGTGAAAGAATTTCTTTAAATTCTTAAAGTAATAACATATATATATATATATATATATATCCTGTTTTTCCTTTGAGGGTAGGATTAAGAATTTATTTATTCGTTGTGTTCGTTGGATTTAATTAATTAATTTTTTGCTTTTAAATGAAAAAAGTCTTAATTATATTTACACATTTATTAAATTCGATAGACTGCATATTATCTAATATTCAAATTAAAAATAAATATTAATAATTAATAGACTAAAATATTTCTAATTTAGAACTGAATAAAAATGAGCTTGCCATCAACATTAAGTCTTGCATTGATTAGACTGATTAATCACGGAAGTCATTTTATTGAAAAAAAAAAAAAAAAAAAAAAAAACGTTTTCAGTTTGTCCTTCCTACTCCCCTTTTTTTTGCTTATAAGTAAATAGGTAGTATTTAAACAGTAAAATGTTCCTTTAATTTGTTATAATTATCTTCTATTTCCTTATTTCCTTCATACTTAGAATTCAGTTGTTGTCTTAGCGAATAACCTAATTTTCTTTTCGTTGCTTTAAATTAGCAACCTTAATAGTAATTGTGGTTAAAGCTATATAAATATAGCATAAGGCTATATCTTTCTCACAAATTATTCAAATCAGACTTCCTGAATCTAAATAATCTTGAAGGCTTTTGGACTACATAGCCTAATATATATTCCAAATTGAAGTTCAAGAAATATAATATCTTTATCTTAATCGCTGAAATACTACCAAGTGTTTAGTTTCTAGGAAGTTAGAAGCCACAAATAATCTATAAAGCTAGAAATTTGTCTTTGAAGATGAATTAACAATGCCACAAATTGCTTATTTTAGAGGGATTGTACTTTTTTGACCAATAAGGGGCGTTATAGGCGGTTCTATGGTGAAAGAAGGGTAAGAAGTGACCTTGAAGACCCAATTACGGGCTAGGTACGTCCCTTGTAAGTAATCGCCAGTTGGTAGGTAAAAGCTCGAAGCCATAAATTGTGGTAAAGGTGCTGTTTGTGTATTTTCTTCTGACCAATGCGGAGCAATTACCGATTTCCTTTGTTAACTTAGAAAGCAATAAAAGTAAGAAAATTTTGATCAGCATTTCAATATTAATATTCTCGTTGCGAGTTCAATGTTAAATGAAAATCAATTTCTAGTGCTTACTTGATGTTAAACTTCGAAAAGTTGTATTTATTTACTAAAAAATAGATGCAAAAAAATCCGATTTTAAAATGTTTAAATTTTTTAAGAAATAATCAGATACAGAATAAACAAGTATCCTTTCAGAAAAAGGATTTGCATGAATGTATGAAATAGTTAAAATAATCGATTATAGAAGAGTAACATATTAACAGCCAGAATTAATAATTATTCAATACTTATTTACTCAATTAAAATGATAGGAAATATGGATTATTTATTCATTTGCTTGAAAAATATCAGCCTTCGTACATTTCTGTTTCCGAATATTAAGATGAATTCTTCTGCTTGAAAAAAAAATACAATTTAGAATTTTGTATTACCTATTTTAATGTATTTTACCGAACATTTTACATACCACATTAAACAATCCATCCTTTTCCGATTTGTTATTAATTGACTTTTAAGAACTATTTTCAGTTTATTAATGTAATATCACATAACGTCTAATACGAATATTTAGAGTATATAAACATATCATTCTAAATACTTTTTAAACAAAAATTATATATACATATGTGTGTGTGTGTGTTTTAAATATGTTAATGAATAGTTGATATTTGAAATTCAATTATTCATTATAGATATGTATGCAATAAAAGTTTGAACAATACAATAATATTACTGTAGTTTGCAACACTTTTGCTTTTTTAATCAATACCATGTTTCTAAAATTAAATAAATTTTTTCAATAACTATTTATTATCGACTAAAATATGTGCTCTCTAAATATCCAAGTATGATGAATTTTTCTTTCTCCAAACAACACATGAATATTTTGTCATCTAGGCTGAACCACTGAAATACCTTTTTAACGTTTATTTTTTATTAATTTTTATATACGGTTTTACTTTCTCGTGTATGTGGTAAAGGGACAGTATAGTAATCGTCAAAAAATTCGAACTCGACATTTTGACGAATCTCCACGTTTTTAGACCTTTCTTAGATTAAAAAACACATTTTTGGAAAATGACCGTTTGCCACAAAAACCACTCAAAATTCTTGACGGATGGAGTTTGACGGACGAAATTTGGTAAACAGTCTGTACATCAAAATTGTAGATTTCTATCAAATTTTGTGTAAAACCTGCTTAGAGTAAACCTGTCCGGCAGTTCATATATAAGTTAGCATTGTAATTACAAAACGAAAAGAGTGAGATTTATAAAATTCTGTAGGCAAATATAATGTCTAAAATTATCAAATTTTGAATGAATTCCAACTAGGGATTGACCGTCTATCGGTCTATACTTTCAGTAGACCGATAGACAAAGTGTGGTGACTAAAAAATTAAATGACTAAAGTGTATGAAAATTGGTATAGGATATTGTGATTACAATTGTAATTTTGAGTGAAATTTCTGTGTCAATCGATTGGGTAAAACTCGTCCAAAACACAAATTCGATTTTCGAAAACTATTAACCGCGTCATTGATTAATTAGCAAAAAACATGCCAAAGCTCAGTAAAAATGATACATTCACATCAAGATTTAATATTTCTCTAGTTCCATCCAAGGCGTTTTTAAGGATCACACTTTTATTAAATATTAAGCAAGAAAGTTTTGAAGTGATCATTTCCGTTGTTTTACAATGCGGTTTCTTTATGACGGCGACTGAAAGAAAATGGCCGTTTCAATGAATGAATTTAAAGAATAGTTCGTTGAGGTCAATGATTTTAAATTAATTCAGGATGATGGGCTGCATACTAGTGAGGAAGTACTGAATTACATGGAACCTCAAGATGAAAGTTACAAAAAACAGAACGTGACGATTTTCATAAAATGGCATGGCACAGATTAGGTTTTGTGTTAATTTCACGGAGCTTAGGTTTCTATGTTGATTCCAGAGAACATCAAGAAAGTGGAAGACAAATGACTAAAAGTTTGACTCACCCAATTGTTTTGCCTTAGTATATTCATTGTAATGCTATTTAACTGTTATTTAAAATTCAAACCAAATCTAGATTATCAGTTTGTTGGTTATAATAGCTTCTTTTTCTTTATGTCGATACTGCTACCTTCAGTGGTGGCCGGATGGTCGGCTGTATGCAAGAAGAAATAGCTTCTTCTTCTTTTTTCTTCTCTGAAGATGCAGTACTTTTCAGTTTCTAATTTTCGAGCTATATAAAGAGAAAATATTATTACAGTAAAAAAATTCGAACTCAATATTTTGTCGAATTTTCAAATTTCGTGCTTATAGAGGAAAAAAAAAATTCATTTTTCAGAATTGTATCTGTCCCGTTTCTCATTGAGCAAAATGACCCAAAATTCTTTGACTTAGATGGTTGAAACTTAGTACGGGATTTTACACAAAACGTGAAGATTTCAATCAAATTTCAAGGAAATTCATTTACTGTAATTATCTTTGCCCGATTGTTTGAGTACGAATAAACACTATATATATATATATATATATATACAGTAAACTCTCGCTACAACGATACCCGATACAACAATAACTCCCTCTACTACAATAATGTTTTGTGGTCCCGGTGATTTTGCATATAAACTAATGTTAATCTCCCCTCAATATTGCGATATTCTCTAGAACAATAAACCTCTGTAAAACGATTTTTTCAATCTAAATATCAGTATTATTTTCTCCCTTTATAATAATATTTTAATTTTCAAATGCTTTTTTTTTCGCTTTCTTTTGTTATTTTTCCCGTCTATTAAGACTCATTGTGGATATTCAACTTATCCCTGAATAAATAGCTATTGTTCAGATTTCAAAACATATGAAGAGCACCCTTTTGGGAATTGGAGTGGGTGAGGGGGGGGGTGAAGTGTAAATGTATGCCTAGTCTCATTTCCCAGTAAGCTTTGGAATTCTGATAAGGTTTAAGGATATCTAGACCTGCCTGGTCACCAGGATATTACAGAAAACGGTTGGTGGACTCCATACTTGTAAACTTTGAAAATAAAGTAGAAGACCCATTCAAAGCTGTAAATGTCAAGGAAGCGTGTGACAATATTGCTGGAAGTTGGTGGGAAGTAACAGAAAAAACCTTTCGGAATTGCTGGAAAAAGGCCGGTCTTTGTGTTATGGAAGATAAGAAACCTGATAATGATGAAAATTCCATAGACAATGATCTCTCAGATGATCAAGAATGTGTTTTGCACATCAAAAAATCCGTATCCCAACTTGAGGAAACAAGCGGTAAAAAGTTTGGAATTAGTATAGAAGACTATTTAACAGCAGATGATGACCTTATGGTTTTCGCAGGAGTTACTGATGAAGATATTCTCTCTGAAATTACTGATGAGCTAGGAAACAGTGATGAAAATGATGATGATATTGATGATGATGATAATACAGGTCCATCGTAGTCCTTATTGTCATCCCAGGAAGCTCTTCAATCTGTGAATTCTCTACTGACATTTTTTTCAAGCCTTCCGTCGACAAATGAAGAACATTTTCGTGCACTAGACTCAATGCATACAGTATTGGTGAACTTAACAGTTAAAAAAATGAATAAACAAACAAAAATATTGGATTATTTTCAATAAAAAGTGTTTACAGGTATGTGAATATTTCTGTGCTTATTTTCTGAATTTATCTTATTTATTTTTTTTAGTATTTAAACCACTATTATTAGTATTTTACAAATTAATTTCTTCTAAATATAGACTTAAAAGTAGTATGTTATGCACCTTAAACTAATAATAATAAAAAAAACTTATTAAATGCTCAAAATATGTGGGCCCTCGATATAACAATATGCCTCTCTACAACAATATATTTGTTTGGTCCCTAAAATATTATTGTAACGAGGTTTCACTGTATATATATGTATATATAAAGATTCTGATGAGGATTTCTTTACCAAGTGTAGAATTAATTGAATAAAAAGAGGGCATTGGATCATGAAATAAGAGAACATTTTAAAAAGAAAAGAATATGGACTATTTTACGACACAGATTAGGATATTAATTAGGATTTAATTTTAAAATGTCAAAACATATATAATTTTAAAACGAATCTATCTACGTCTGTCTTAACTTCGGCATGTATGTCGATTTGATAACATAAAAATTCAATGATGATGTCATATCCTTGTTACCACGGGAAGGGGTGTAGTAGTTTCTGAGAGTAAAGACCCTTGAGCTCCAAAAGGCGAAATTCTGACTTCTAGCTCAAATGAAGATGAAGCACAAACACATCTCACAGACAGGACACAGAAGAACAACCATGCCCGAACTGGAACTCGAAACCGGGACGCCCAGATCACGGAAAGACGAGCTACCCCTGTGTCAGGATGCCGGCATAAAAGCTTAATGACTTAGATAAACGGAACTTGACATATGATCTTGTAACTATAATTGTAATTCTGAGAGAAATTTTAGTTTATATCTGTCAAAATATATAAAAAAGCATCGAAAATACATAATCATTTTTTTTACTGTGCTGCGAATCATTGATTTTGGAATTAAAAACAGAATCCCAAAAATGAAAATCTGAACACTCAGGATGCTGAGGGACATTCTCAAGGCCCATAATTTTCGCACCAGGGCAAAAGAGATAGCATTTTTATCAGGGACAATGCTGGAAAGTGACTGAGAGATCCCTCCTGTTAGTTATCTGTCAACATACAAAAGACTCTCTGAAATTCAGTACTATTCCAATATGAACTTTTTTCAGAATTGAATTTTCAGAAGAATTAATCTCTTGCATTAAAGTATAAATAAGTCAGTGCATACGGTTTTCATCGATTTTAACTGGAAACGAATCATTGATTTTAATTGGAATGATCTGCTTAAAGCCTTTTTACATATTCAGTAGTAGTGATTCTATAGCCTTTCACATGTATAAAAATAATGGACCTTGGGCAGTGAGCGGCATGATTACTTGGATTTTTATTTTAAGAGGCCGCTCATGAATTATTGTATTGAGATCCTTTTGACGATTTTTTGTCGAACCGATTGAAATAAAAAAATTTAAACATGTACCGAATTTTATTTATCAGAGTCATTGCATATTATCCTATTTATATGTATGTAAATGTACAGATTGACAGACGATCATCTGAATGGCAAATATCGCTCAAAATTTCATAATAATCTGCATTTTAGATATTAAAACAATGTACCATCTCATCAGGTTTTTAACCACTGTACTCATTTGCACTCAAATAGCAGAAGACAGCCTTTTTTTTAAAATAGATTTAGTTCAAAATTTCATAAAAATCTGCAAAGGCTTCATACCAATTTCATCTTTTTAGTTCAAAGCTTTTTTGAGTTATCGTATTTGCATACAGACTGACAGACAAAGTTCCAAACTCGGTTTTGGGGACTTCTGCAATTTAAAAATTGCTCAAAATCTTAAATTCGGTTTTTTTTAAAATGATGATTAAAATATTTTCGCTTTGCACAATTTGCATACAATAAAGTAAATATAGGATTTTGAAATACTTTTATTCTTACATATTGCCATGCTTTTATACTTGTATATTGCAATACTTTTTATATGTAACACAATTTTACGTATAATTTTAAACATTATTCGAAGAATCTTATATTCAATAAACATACGATTTTGCCACTAAAATGCGTTTTCTTGATGAAGTTTGCTGATTCTGGAGCAAACACTAACCCGGCAGAATTCTGGTCCAATATTTACCTGTTGACTAATAATCAAATGTATAATTGAAATTGCTTGATTTAATGCATAATACAGCATTTTAAATAAAGAGCTTTCTTTTCTACCTTTTTATTCAGATTTTTTCATATCCGATATCGCTATTCTTTATATTTATGCATGATAACTGAGACTCTAATAATTTATTAAGAAGTCCGAAAAACAGAGAATTTATTAAGAAGTTTTTGTAAAGCCCTTAAGAAATGAGAATATTAGAGACAAATATCGTATCCGGCTGTTTTAGTATTACTTTAATCATACAATATTTAGAAAACACAAACTCCACGGTATGAAATATTTACGAATTGGCGAGGTGACCTGATTCTCGAGATTCATTTACAGCTCTACTTTCTTTTTCGTAAACGTTACCATAACAACAGAGTGCCATTAAACACGTAGACTAATAAATTATTTGTTGGAATGTTTCTCTTTATAGGTAAAAATTGAGAGCGACATTTATTGCAAATTGTTCCTGCATTTTCCAATAGCATTTTAGCATTTGAGCCAAAAAAGGATACATTTTTTGGGGCCATAAAACTGATGGCAGAGCCTATAATATGCCATTTTCAAATTTCTCTATTTAATGGACTATAGATTTCATAAATTTTATTCTGAAAGTTGACGTAAGATCAGTAGAGGGTTAACAGTTTTAATAACTACAATTATCTAATAATTAAAGGTTTTATGAGAATTTTAAATTTTAAAATCATTTTCCTACTGCGTTATTTCGAAAGCCCACAGGAAAACATTAATTTTTGAATTGAAATATTTTCCCTTACAAAATTAGGGTTTTTTACACTTAGCTTGCAAACTTTGCATGTCATAACTCAGTTACTTGTGAATTTTGTTTTCCCAATATCATTCAGTTTACGTATTTTTGTCAGTGATTTTTTTACTCTGCTCATGGATACATTAACAGCAAATTCAGAAGCTAAATTACTAACGACATCCTGGAATAATGCCTGAAATTAAAAAGGATTAATTACGAATTGGACATGCAAAAAATTCAGTAGGAAATGCAAGTACTACCCAACAAGACTAATTTCCGTTATTTTTTTACAGTTTTTATGAGAAGTAAATAAAAGTTTAATTCGCTAATATTTAAATTTTCTTTATCTGTAAAATAATACTATGGCTTTCGAATATTTTAAAGTGTTGCGAGAAGTTAGGTTTCGTTCTATTGTCTCAGAAGCTTGCTGAGGAAAGGGTCAACATGTTAAAAAATTTGGCAAAAGGTTAAGAAATGACAGATTTGTCATCGGCATAAATAACGTGTTTGTGGCATTGAGAGATGGCTTATTGTGATTTGTGAAGAAATGAAAATGGATAACCTCTTTTCTCAGAGGATACATTTTGTCGTAAGTTGATAAAAAATGATTTGAAACTCTTTTCTCGGAGAATACATTTTGTCGTAAGTTGATAAAAAATGATTGCAGGCCAAAAGTTCATTTCAAAGATTATGTAAATGTAAACTGTTGTGCTTAGAATGACTACTATCCAAAAAAAGAACACCAGAATTGAGAGCATTGAGAAATGAAACTAACTTATGTTTGTCAAAAGGGAAAAAGTTATTATGACAAGTTAAAAAGTTCTTTATAATTAAAAAGTTATTTTTTATGTAAGAATATTTTAAATAGTAGATAGTACTAGCTGGCTTTGGTCACCAATTGGTTAATAAGGAATATTTGTAATGCTTAATTTCAATTAAATATCTGACGCATATCTTAATGTTCATGATAGTTCAAAAAAGTATTTTTAAGTATCAAATTATGACATTAAAGCCGGTTATTTTAGTAGCTTCACACTTTTTTCATTTCAGCCGGCCTTCTCTATGAAGAAACCATTTGGGGCTCTAAATTTTAAGCAAGGTAAAAAAACCCGATCATTTGCATATTTATTTAATGATGCGTGATTTTCTTTTTGCTATTGATTGCTCCGGGAAAATTATAATTTTCCCAATTTTTTTTTCGATATTTAGTATTATAGCAAGAGTTTTTAAGCATTACACCCATACGCTTGGCTGATGATATCTTTTATTTAATTTTAATTTGCTGAAAGAGGGCTCAGTATTGATTATATCTAATAACTAGCAATGCAAAGGGTTGAAAAATATTACATTAAATATAGACAACAGTAGATAGGGGATGTCCATTTGAACCCAACCTCAGTCTCGACTTCTGGGCACCGGGTATGCCACTCTGTCTTGACATGTCCGATGGGGATTTCCTTTTCAATAAATGAGCTTTTACCGCCTTTTTATAGATATCTCTACTATCTTTGCCTAATAAAGGCTTCAGTCGATGCTCAATCAGCCACATGGAAACAAACTTGTAGACTTTTAGTACGTGTAACATTATTATTGTTCAAAATAATGTTTTAATTCTTAATCATGAACGGGGTCCACTCAGTGGCAAGGCACGGGCTCATAGCACCCGTCGCACTTCCCTGATACCGGCGCTCTTTATTGTGCTCATGATTTTTCTTCACAAATTTGATTTCCATGACAGCATTGTGATATGGAAAATTTAAATGTCGAAGCTTTTAATCTCTTTCAGATTGCATACATAGCTTTTTGCAGTAATTACTTTTACTTTTTGATTGCTCACGTAAACTGGACAGATAATTACAGCTGAATCTTTTTTTCCTCAATCTTTTATATTGAAAGGAAATAATTTTTATATATTTTCTTCCATTATTAAAGATTCCATTATAATGGAGAAAAAATTCTATGGAACAATAAAAACAATTTGAATTTAATTTCACTAATGGAGCACATTATTGAAAATTGTGTCAAAAATTATCGAAATTTAGGAAAATTTTTTATGGTAATTAAGTTATAGATATCAAAAATACAATTTTTTTAAATTTTAAAATAATGCAAAAATTAGTTCTGTGGGATAAAATACACTAATGTTATCAGGAAATTAGTTTAATTCGTTTAAAAGAGTCAATTAAAGGAGTTGGATTATATTTTTTATCGTGAAAAAGGCGCTGGTTCAAAAACAGAAAAAAAAGAAAGAAAAAGTTTAGGAATCCTCGCTCTACGTCAGGTTTCGCAATGCAGGCAACACCCAGCACACACACTTCTTACTTTTATTACCGATAAAAATATTAGTTCCTGCACCTGCAGCAATCATAAACTACCGGAATTTTTATGCTCATTCGGTAATTTCTGTAATTTTACCGCAGCAGGCTTTTCAAAGCTTGAGTAGATATATATGTAGAAGTTACGAGAATATGTGCATGATACTAGAGTTTCTGGAGTACCTGGTTCATTATATTCTAGGACGCCATGCGTGCCCTATTTTGTCGGTGTTCTTATTGCCACTTTTTGTTTATTCTCTCTGCTCGAGGAAAGGAAAACGAGCTCTGGGCATTGCGAGTAAAGCTCGTCTTGATTGTTTCTGTCACTCACAGGAGTTTCAGTGTCCTAAATATGCCTTTTTTAAATCCTCGCTGATTGAGGAGTTAACTAGTTGGTTAGCTAATCAGGACAGAATGCGTAAACAGATGGGGGTTGATCGCATAGTTAAAGAATACAGAAAATTGATTTTTTTCAAGTCTTGGAATGCTAGCAACTATTTATATATAAAACCGAGTGTCTGTATTTGCGTTGCTTGAGTAAATCTATAGATTTCGGATATTCTTTATGAAATTTGACATCCACATTTTAGTATCCAAATGTTAATTAAAATATCTATTAAATAAAAGTGTAATGTTTTTGAGTTTTCCCCCTATAACTTCTTTAAATAATTTCTAAAAATAATTTTAAAATCATTTTCATACTTCAAAAGCTATATTTTAAATGATTTTTATGATTGGTGTCACAAGAGACTATATATTAATAATGTTTGTTATCTTACTTATTATGTTATTAATAAGGTTTGTTAACTTGTGTATTGTTAATTGTGAATTATTTGTTAATTTGTGAATAATAAATATTGTGCATTTATAATAGTTTCTACATTATCACCTCCCCCTTTTTTTGTCTTTAGTGTTTTACAATATAAATATATTTGGTCGGTCTAAAAATTAAAAAAAAAATGAAAACAAAAAACAAAAAACGTTTCGATTTGTTAAAGCTTATTTTCATAATGAAATATTTCCTTGCACCAACTATGAAAACATATACTTAAAAAAATTTTGATAGCGAACTTTCGCATTTTACTTTGTTTTCAAATAACTTGGTTTCAAATTACATTATAATTTTTCAATGATTATGTGTTTTTTTTTCTGTTCAGAACGATGAAAGGGTTCACATTTTATGATTTGGAAAATTCTTATAGTTTGTTCACCCCTCCCGCCCTTTTCTTTTCATATATATATATATTTTAAATTTTGAAACGAGCTAACCTCACCCTAAAATGTTTTTCAAGTAATAATCCGTCAAATTTAGCATAAATTTTTAGCAATAATCAGGATCTAATAGTTTTTTTTCAATATTTTATATTTTATTTCGAAAATAGGTTAAAATTACATTTTTTTCCACATATAAAGTATAAAGTATATACTTACAAAAAAAAAATGATGAGATTTTGATTTTTTTCCCCCTATGGCTTAGACTTTGAATAAAAAAACTATTTTCGGCTTTTTGTCTGCCACATTCTCAATAAATACGATAATTCAAAAACCTTGACGGATGAAACCTCTCACGATATCAGACATGACAACTTAAAAAACGCCTTGAGCAAAGAAGAATGAAAGTGATATATGGACTTTAAAACTAAATTCATAGATTTTTATCTCATTTTGAATATGATCCATAGAAAATATGCCTGTCTAGTTGTACAAGAGAACACGATAACTGCGAAACGAATCGTGGGAGTAGATCGAGTACCCATGTCGTGTATTCGCGACTTCAAAATGGAACTGTTTATGTAGTTTTCAAATGTTACTAAATCACTTGAAGCTGAAAAGGTTCTTTTCCCCCCAAACAGTCGAATCATATGTTCAGGACATTAGTTTCTGCTCTGCGCTTCTGGATTTGATAGATTTATAGATATAAGCAAAAAGCGTATGATTTAAAGGGACAAAGATGTGCTCGTTGATTTCTTTAGTTTTTCATTAGGAGAATATGGAAAAGTGTGTTTAGTTGATAGTAATGGAGAGGGGAAGGTGACATATTTCTGGGTATATTTTATAGAAAGTTTGGTACCCTTGTCCGGATTATATTGATTTTCATTTTGTTAGCTATGGATAAGAAATTGTTACTTTCAGTAATAAATTTAGTTTAGTTTAGTTATATTAACGTTCCATTTTAAAGCAACATTAAAGGTATAGAACGGACCTAGTAATAATGAATCGTAGTCAAATGATGAGGATGGCTATACATTCGAGAGGATGTTTGATCCCGATGGATTTAAATATGAACAAAAACCCACTTGAACAACGGTTCTTCAGTGGATTCAAGTCTCAAACCTGAAACTTACCAGTTACAAAGCAGAGATCTTACCACTGGGCCACCCATGCCACATCTTCTAAGATAATTGAAATGATAAAATTTTATTTATAACAACAAATAATAAGGTTCATTTTCTTCCGGCACAGAAGAATGCAATTAAAATAGGTATCTAGATTCATGCTCTCAATCTGTAGTTTGTTGGCCTTATATTAAACATAACCGAAGATGATGCTAGCAGTAAGATTGGGAATTTTTAAATTGGGATTTCATTATCTACATATTATTATTGCTTAATTCCCTTTTTTAAAAAAAATTTCGTATGGTTAGTACTTGTAAATTTGTCTTCATGTGAGGAGTATTTGTTATAGCTAAAATTTGAGTATTTTGCTTTTTTCATTCATTTTTTTAATGCTATACTCATTATATTAGATCATATTAATTAGTAGTATATTATATGCATTATTTGTAAAATTAAGATCACATTAGTATACTGATTTTAGATTTTTTTTGTGTGTGATATTAAACTGCGGAAAAAAGGTATTGCCTCGTAGCGATGAAGCTCCGGAACATTCGGCCCCGTGACAGCGCTTCGTTCTCCCTACGCTGTTTCTTCTGAAGTGTAGCCGATTACCCCGCCACCACTGAAGGAAGCAGTATGTATAGCGGAAGCTGGTCCTGTATTAGATAAAAGCGTATTGGAGGAAGTTTCGTAGATATCACTTCCACTGGTCATAGATTCATATGAGTGGACTGAATTGATGACATTGAAGACATTGACATTGAAGGAGTCTTTTCATTTTAAAGTTCTTTTTCTTTTATTTCCGGAGAAAGGCATATTTACAAGCAATGCGGACAAGCAGATGTGGCGAAAAGGAATGAAATTAATTTTCCTTCGTCTTTTATACTATATTTTGATAGGGAAAATATTGTTTACAGTGCTGATAAATTACAAAGATTCTCATAGGGATATCTGCATGTGTCAGTCTTAAAGTAGTGGAAACACAGGGATATTTTAAAAAAAGAATTCGCTTATTGTACATTTTTCTAGCCGGCTGTTCTTCACTCGGAGCGAGTGAAAATAGACTCCTAGCCGATACAGCAATTTTACAAAGTTTTTTTTTTGAATTCATTAAGTTGATAACGTGGAATTGGTTCAGCTGAGAAGAGAATATTTTTAGAATGAAGTTACTATGGGCTTAAATCAATTTGGATTTAAATTAGATGTTAAAATATCATATATATATATATATATATATATATATATATATATATATATATATAATGTGTTTCATATTAATAATTAATTCAGACGAGCCCCGTGGTCTTCAAATACATCGATTTTGATTGTAATTGAGAGATTAAAAATTAAAATGAACAAAGTTATAGTTTTGATTATAATGAATTGATAAAATGAAAAGTAATTTCCTGTCAAAATCAACATTAATCAAAAAGATTTTTAAATATCTTATTTTTTTAAAAAATAAAATATAAGAGCTTGAATCTATGGGTTTGGTCATGGGCATGGGTCATCTCTCATGTACTTTCAATAATTGTAGAAGTGATAAAGTTTGTATTTTTAAATACAATATCTTGCTTGAAAGAATGAAATATTTAATTCTCATCAACGAAATAAAAATCGATGTCTTCATATTCACTTGATGTATGCCATCTTTCAGAAATCCAGAGAAACTTTAAAAATCAACCAGTATGATAATTTTTCTAAAAATATTTCACCTACTCTCTAATAAAGATGTCATCCCCATTGTATAAAAAAGTGAAACTTGGATTTGGGTAAGAATTTGAACATGACGAGACTATAGAGATTCGTACTCGCTTTTGCTCGTACTTCGCACTTTTATTCGCGCATGGGAATCATTTTAGTTTAGTTTAGTTTTAGTTATATTAACGTTCCGTTTAAAGCAACACGAGGGCTATTTTGGGACGCACCTCGTGATTTTGAATTACAGTCAGATGTCGAGGATGACACCTGAACTGGCACTCCCCTCTCCACACCATACCAAATCAGCGGGAGAACGTTTGGCCTGACAGATTTAACGTGCAAGAGACCCCCTCACACGACGGTTCTTCGGTGGAATCGAGTCTCGAACCTGAAACCCTCCGGTTCCGAAGCCGAGACTTTACCACCAGTCCACAGCGGCCCCATGGGAATCATATACCTTGTAATATAGAAAAAAGGGGAGAGTAGGAGACAGAAAAGAAAATCCGTACTTTTACATAAGCTATATGCCATTTCTAAAGGATTAGTAAAGAAGGAAGTTATAAACAATTGATTTCTGGCCCATTTTCAATTTTTTTTTATCAATCGCTGAAATATACAAATAAAAGAAAAAACCAAATATCCATTTTGGATTCCTATTTTACGACCTATCGAAACCTAAATTTGACCCAGAATCACAGTTGTAATTGCAAAATCATAAACAGAATTTTTTAAAATTGAGGCATTGTGAGGCTAAACATGCCGTTAGGTACATGTTTAAATGTAAATGAAAGTACAGATTGATAAACAATTGAAACTTTGACAGACTGTTTTAAAATTAGGTGAGGATATACTCTCAAGATGCTAAAACTGAGAACCGAATTTTATCCATTTAATTCTTCACATTTTGTTGTTATCGTATTTGACTGCATTCCGACTGCCGGGCAGACATTCTTTTTCTTGGGGAAAAAGTCTTCCTCGAAATCTGACAAAAATCTATAAATTTGATTCGAAGACTTTGATCTGCTTAGATCAAAGCTTTATTTATTTATTTTGTGATATCGTGTTTAAAAATAGATATACAGACATAATACCAAGAAAATATTTTTTGTACTCTGTGAAGTCTAAAAACGTGAAGATTCCTCAAAACCCTACGTTAATTGATTATAAAACTTTCTCTTCGAATATTTGGCATGGGAAAAAGTAAAAATTATTCATTGAATAGGGATAGAGAAATGTTACAGAAAATAAAAAATGAAAACGATTTATTGATACTGATGGCAAATTTAATGGCATATATTAAACAATAATTAAACCGCCAGAAAATCTATCTTCAATGGTAGTGGATAAATTAGGTACATGGGATAAGACACTGATGGGGATGAGGGCTAACAAAGGTTCAGAATAATTTATGGTAGTATGCAAGACATAAACTATAGAAATCTCGCTTAAAGCTGCTCAAAGTTACTATTTATTATCTAATTCTAAGTTGACATGTTATGATGATGTCCATATACCTTTCTCCATTAATACGTTGCCCGCATCGTACTAACTATTGCAAAGACATCTGACAGCTTGAATTGTAAACTAAATTATCTGTAAATTCTGATTTAAAATAAAACCGATTTTCATGTTCATTTTTTCCCCAAGCAAATGGAATTTTTCTACATACTTTTGCAAGTTATTGAATTTAGAAGTTTTTCCCAGATTTCTGATTTATCCTGTACTGTTCATTTTAACAAATTAATTAAATGTTAATCCATGCCAAAAAAAGTGTTTCCAGTTTTGGTATGGTTCTAGTGACTATTTCATAGATAAAAAGAAAGAATTCGAGCAAAACTTGAAATAATTGAGATCGATTTTTCAATGAATTGTTCTAAGAAATTTCTAAATAGAATCACTTTTTATATATTATCCAAAAAGAGAATCAGAAACTTCAACTTTTAAAGTTGAAACTTTTCCTTTACTCTCTGAAACAAAGACACAAAATGAAAGCCAGCAGCGCTCGCAATCGAACCTTTTTAATCCTTTCAGAAAAGTTTTTAAATCAACCCCGTTATACCCACTTTATATTCAAATAAGATGTTCTCCAGATTCTTGAAGGAAATGGGGAAAACATTCTTTTATTATCGATCCATTTCTAGAGATGGGGGTGGGATAGAGGGGGGAGAGAAGAATGATGTAGACTCGTGTCCGGCGGCACAACGAATTCATTTTTCGTCAAGAGAAAATCCTCTTATCGCCACTAGTTCATCCCATCGATCTGTAGCCCTCCCCCCTCCGTTTTAAACTTGGGAATCTCCTTTCTCTAGAGCGATTTTACGAGCAGCGGCCGCGTCGTCATGGAAACCGAGCAAACGGAATCTCGGGATCGATATTGCTACGCGACGGGCCCAACGCTTCTGCGGGGAAAAGACGCTTTTCGAGATCGTTTTCAGCTCGCGTGACTCGAATTGTTTGATTATTTACTCAAGGAAGAGGCGCAAGGTGCGGCATTTGGACACGAATCGTTTGTCTGCTATTTCGGTATCACTAGTGCCATAGATATAGATTTGGTAGATATTGATTTTGTAGTAACATCAAAGAGGGAGATGTATATGATTAAGTACATGGGGTCGAGTAATAATTCATAATTTTTTAAATATAATTTTTAAATACCTGGGTTGGTAAAATTTTATCATGTGCATGGGTAAAATGTTTTATATTATTTGAAAGATAATTGCATTCCTTACAAGTCACTGAATGAGATCATTTTATGACAATAAATTGGCATGTTAAGTCAGTATACCTGGTTATTTCCTATGGCATCAGTTTTCTGGCAGTCAACCCGTTACACTCTAATGGTGTCTATAACTCACCATTCAAAACGGTGCATCATTTTGACTTTTTATTTATTTATTTTTCAATTTTGATGGTTCAAAACGCTCATAGAATGGAAAAAAAGTAGATTAATTTTTCAAAGAAATTCGATTAAAACAATTATGTACATATATTTTTCAGAGCAATAAACAAATCTTTTCATTAGGTGAATAATTAGGTATCGAATTACTTTTCTGAGTGCTTAGGGTTAATTACGATATTAAGATTGCCAAAAGCTGATCGCGAAATTTTTGGTGTTTATACTGTAGGCACAATGCTTGAATTTATTCCCCCTGATTAGTTTTCTTGTTTTAAAAGAGAATCAATGGTAATAGTCTCTTTAAAACGTTCTTGGGCATTTTCTCCTCCCTTCTCTCACCTTTTGAAATCGTGGTCATTGGACAGCACCATTAACGCAATAAGTGCTCAGATTTTAATTTTTCAGAGTTCAGCGTGTGAAAGTTTTGAGTTTCTTAGGATTTAACGAAAACTGAATTTGCATTTTTGTCACATTTTTTTCAAACGATTGAAATCAATATTTCACACAAAACTTAAATCCCAAAATCACTTATCAAATTTAATTTTTTTCACAGTAGTTGAAATATTAAATTAATGCATTTACGGTCCTGTGAAAGTGCAGACCAATGGACGGTTACCTTTTTTTATAGTAAAGAAAGTTTAAAATGCATTTTCCACATCTTTTTTCATATGATTTAAGTTAATATTTGCACAAACTTTTAGTACTGAAATCGCATATCGAATTTCATTATCTTTTAAATTTCATATTTGTTTAAGCCATTATAATTTATGGACGCGAAAGTACAGGCCAATAGATGTTTAAAACTTTTTAGATAGATCAATATA
This sequence comes from Argiope trifasciata, assembly GCA_026543055.1. Classification (NCBI taxonomy): domain Eukaryota; kingdom Metazoa; phylum Arthropoda; class Arachnida; order Araneae; family Araneidae; genus Argiope; species Argiope trifasciata. Next base: position 1,096,871 of record JAPMOQ010043853.1, on the reverse strand, counting down.
TAGATTTTATTGAAAATTTGAGAAAGATTTGAACTTTAACGCTAAACTCTGAACCATATTTTATCCATCTAATTTTTACGTTTTGTGGCTACAACGTTCTCTAGTGTTTGGACAGTCGGATAGACATGCTTCCTCTTAATGAATTTCTTTCAAAATTTGATAGAAATCTATAAATGAGTTTTCAAGACCACATAAGAAACTTCGTCACCTAACTAAAAGTTTTTTTTTAATTGTGTTTTTCACAAGCAAATGCACAGGATTTTCCAACATTTTTTTTACGGATCCAAAGAGTTCTAAAACGGAGATTCGATAGAATCTTGACTTTGTACTCTTTTGGCGATTGAAATACTTTGTATGTTTTATTTATCAAAAAGTAAAAATCGATTTAACCCCCTTCATCTTATCAGTGTACTATAGAGACATCAAACTATCACTTTTTATAAATTGAAATTAAATCAATTATAGACGCTAAAAGGCGAAACGAAAATCATACATAATTTCCAAATATTCTTCGGATTTTTAATTGAATCTATAAAATAATATATTTTTGGAAACGCAAAGTGTCATTCGTGTTTTAATAAATGTGAAGCAGTAAAAGGATTAATGGAGATTCGAAAATCTTCTCTGAAACATTGCTTTGTTTCGGATTAGAATTTTGAATCTCCTTAACCTTTTCTGTTTCGGGCTAGAGGTGATAATGTGAGAATGATAATGATTTTTGCATCATCCACGTATCTTTATATCCTTTTTGAAATTAGCTCTTTACTGTACATTAGCAAAACTTGAACACAAAGATGCATTTGATATCATCGAAAAGCGCGTGAATATCTGCCCAGTAACTAAATAAAAGTAACTAAATAATTCTTTAATTCCCAGTAACTAAATAATTCTTTATATATTTTATTGTAAAATTTGTGGAGAAATAAAAGTTATTTCATTCAAAAACTCATTTTTTGAATTTTAAATTTATGTAAAAAATTATTTTGTATGAAAAAATGGAAACATTAGTTTTGAATTATGAATTTTTTTAAACATTTTTGAAAATCTTTCCATAGTGCACGCCTACTATCGAAGAAATAATTTCTCAGCTTACGGAGGTTCTGATCTTTTTGAATTCCTACTATCAGATCGCAATCACCCTATATATATCTTGTTCAGGTTTTCAATCGTTAAAAAAATACTTTTTATTCATCCACTCAAGTTCAAATACATGTTTTATACTTGTAGTGGATGACACTTGATGTTATTACATTTTTTTTCAAATATTAATTAAATAAATTTAATTAATTTTTAAGACTTTACATATAATTTTAGAAGTTTGTAATGAAAATTTAAATCAGCAGGCAGTAACTCAATCGATAAAATGCAAGGATTTCAGTATTTTTCACTTGAAGGTGAAGAAAGCTAATTCAATTCGTGTGAAAAACAATAATTTTTTTATATACTTAATAATTTTTTTTGATAATTATTAAATAAAAAATAACTAAAATAAAGTTTTCCTTTCTTGATCTAAGTAGCAACTGAAATAATTTTTTTAATAATTTTTTTAAGTATGTTTTTTAAACTTATTTTAGGAAATATACGCTATCTATGAACTTTATCATGCTGAAAAGATGGATAGCGATTGAATCAACTTTTCATTAAATGATTCTCATTCTTAAAAAGAGAGAGAGAGAGAGAGAAAACAAGATTAAAAAACAACAGCGATAAATTGTTAAAAAACACTTTCCCCTATACTCGCTAATAAACGCATTTAAATATTATTAACCATGCCATGCCTAAACAATATATCGTTGAATCTTAGATTTGGTGAGTAATTGCTTGAATGCAATCATAACACACGCTCAAAAATACCGATTATGTACTATTTTGGCATTCCCATTCCCGACCGATTCAATCAAAATTACTCATGGAACCACAAAGTTAATCATCATCATTTGCATACCAATTTTCATATTTTTAAGTCATTGTATTTTTGAGCTATTGCTTTTACATAATTTTGAAGGCACAAACCGACAGACAGTCAGCGTTTTTAAAGATTTGGTTCCAAATTTTGATAGATATCTACACTTATTAAACAAAAGTGTGAGCCAAATTTTATCTATCTGTTTATTTTGTAATTATTGTACTTATTTATATTCAGACAGCCAAACAAATAGATTTTCTAAGAATAGTTTTCGCACAAAATTCGTTAAAAATCGGTAAATTTGGTATAAAGGTTATGAACCAAATTTTATCTCTATAGTTCAAAGCGCTTTTGAGTAACCATGTTCACTGACAGATATATTACTAAACTGCATTTTTAGAACATGGAGATTCGACAAAATTTCAAATGCGAATTTTTTGACTAATACAATACTTTCTTATTATATAACTTCATATACCGTAGTTCAAAATTGCAAAAAAATTGGAATTATTATAATTATTTATTATAATTTAATTTATTATAATTTAATAATTATATAATTTAATTATTATAATTTAATAATTACGATGTCAAGTGTTCGCTAAGAAACGAAACTTCTAAAAAGTATAAAAAGCAGGAAAATTTACTTTTTACTAATAAATGAAAAAATTTGAAAATCCTTTTAACTAAAAATAGTTTGACTATAACCTTCTTGTTTCTCCAATGTAGTTCTTAGTTTGTAATTAAAAAACGCATCAATATATTACTAATAAAAACTATATGGTACCACGGAAAATGTGTGATCGAATTCTAATTATCACAAGTTACAAGTCAAGTTGTGGAATCCAATTTGACCTGTATCTACTCAAATCGCCAATATATATTTCTTCATTTACGAATTTACTTTATTTCCTAATTGGATGACACATCACATGAAAGACATTTATTGTTTTGATTCTTTTAATAATAAAACAGGCATTCGAAACATAGAAGCGTTTGAATGTGAATTTTGCATGCCAGATTTCTTAAATTAAAATTAAAAATTTACTGAATTTTTAGATAATTTCGGCATACGATAATTTCGATGTATGTGTTTGACACGTCATTACATGATCTGGTGCCGACGTAAGCAGTTTTCGTCTGCATGCTTTTCAGTCAACAGACGAGTTAGTGGCACTCGCCCAAGCCTTCCATAATATTTCGTTTTCCAATCAGAGATAGTTCTGCATATACACTGACAGTAGGAATTCCCTGGAAAGTCATTTCCATTATGATATGTATCCAATTGCTGTTGAAATCTTCGAACATTTACAAACTCTTCCTTGTAGGTTCTACCATGTTTTATTTTGCTGGCTTCATGGTCTAGTAGGAATTCGTGGCAATGAGTAAGCAGACCAAGCTGCAAAAACTGGCACTTGTTTCTCGTATCGCAGAATACCATACTGTGATGCAAAGAAATCAGTAGCGTGCCGAGTATTTTCCCTATGGCAAGTAACATGGGATTAATGCAGGAGCAATAAATTACATTCACCCTTTTATAAGCTTGAGACAATATTAACACGCCTTCGTATAAGGCACACTCAGTTCACTCACAAGCATCTACTATTCGGTGGCAGAGCACCTATATGCTGCACATGTCGCACAGATTTTACAGTTCATCACATTTTAATCTAGAGCCCAGCTTTCATGGTAGGTAGTTTTTTTCACTCATGAACCTTAACTCTCATTGATTTATTGAGAGAGAACCACCAACCAAACATTAAAAAAAATTTTATGCTATTAAATTTTTACCATTCATTTAAACTTTTCAAGCCCCTAAACCTTTTATTTTTTAAAAATATTAAATACATAATCACGTGCAACAGTTTCCAGTGTTTTTTAACTATTTTATTCTGCTTTCATGCAACCATTTATTTATTTAAATTTTAAAGAATATTTACCCTCTTTCTAAACGCATGATGGCGCAGTTTGGCCAAAGTTGGTTCTTGTGCTGAAAAAACACACAATAACCAACAACAATTAGCCTACGTCATTATATGAGAAGAGGGTTGATCCTCGCCTTCTGATGGCATACACTTCTTACTAATTCTCACGGCAGTTCTTATTATCTTATTTATGACAAAGCTCCTATAATCGTTTTAAGAACGGCAGTGATATGATAGTTATGTCTTGACTTCAGTTCAGATGGTTCTTGCTGTTCAAAATACAATTCTTTCAAAGACACAATATGGTACACATCAACGGTATCGAAGGTCAAACAATCTTCTCTCTGTGAGTTGTAAAATTACAGAGGCTGCATTGGCTTAGTTAACATCCTCATCATTTGACCACGAGTCAAAATAAAGAGTTCTGTTTCAGAACATTTCTTGCATTCTTTTGTAGCGAAACTCTGATTTATATAAAACTCGCCATTTCATAAGAAAAAATGGGTTCTTCAATAGATTATCCATCATTACAAATTGGTTTATTCATCCTTATTCAACATTTTATCAATTTGTACAGTTTTCCTATCAGATAAAATATTTGAGATTAACCCATTATCTCGTGTTTTGTGCATGACCAACATCCTTAATGGTTTAAAAGTCGAAACAGTCCAATAAGGTCAAATTATGATCATTGTACGGCTTTTTTGACTTCTGCACAGTACAACGAGTGAATTGCATGACTACTTTTAAAAAGTAATAAACTCAAAGTATTAAAGATTAAAATTATCTTTTTTTTTCCCAAAATGAATGTAGAGAATGTAGTTTGTTTTATTTTTCACTACTGTTCTCTATATTTTAACACAAAGAAAAGAGAGAGTCTAACTAAAAATGAAATTATGATTACTTTCCCTTCACTTTACTGTATAAAAAAAATTTATTTTATCTAAATAAAAGTGGGCATGTTTGGAAAATTAAATAATATATATTATATTATGTAATATTATATCATTATATAATAATATATTATATTAATATATCAAATTGGTGTTTCAAGAAAAATCTTTCTATAGACGAAACTTAAAATTTGGACGGAAGCAATGTTGAAAAGTAATTAGAATCTTTTCTATGGATATAATCATAAAATTCACTGATTTTTTTTAAATGTCCACGATAATCTATTTTATTAACTCTGATTAGATCTACTATTTCTTGATATTTTTAGAAGTGTGCTGCACTTAAATTAAGATAATTAAAAATACAATTTATCACTTTTTAAGAATAATTAAAATTAATATTTTTGTATAAATATATCCGAAATTAATAGAAAGAAATAGCAGAAGTTGGATTAAACTTTTCTGTTTAATTGAATATTTTAAGAATTAAAAAAAATGTTGGAAATTAAAAATAGCACAAATAACCTGATATATAGCTTAAAATGCCATATCCAAATTTAATATATATTGTTTACAGTTTCCTACTTCTTGTGACCGATTGACATATATATGTAATTTTTTTTGTTTTATATTATGAATAAACATTAAACGAATAATAAAATGGCATACAATACATAAACGTAAGGTATCACCCTTATTTATTAGATGCTAGCCGCCTTTGGTGGCCAGCTGATTCGCTAATCCTATTGCTGTTTAAAATTATCAGTTAAATACTTTATGTAACGCTATTGTCAATTAAATACTATATGTGACGTCGTTTAATAGCTACTTCATCAGAATAATTTTGAGGTTCAAATTTTAAAAGTTATTTAATTCACGCATACAGTTATAAAGGTCTTAAGCCCGTAATATGTCCCACTAATTATCTGTCAGCTCTCTCAAAATTTCAACTTTAATTTAAAGTGGAAGTGATGAAACTGCAAATTGATATAAAACTTTTTTACCGAAACCAAGCATTTTCTTTTACTTATAAAGGGAATCATCATGTGTACTATTGAATAATTTCAATAATTTATGTAATATTTCTAGAAATATTCAATAAAAATTACTTAGATTCGTCATAAAATTCAGGTTTTAATTTTACTTTCAAAAGGATTTAAAAGATGTGAATAATATTTGATTTTATTTTGGTCTATAAAAATAATTAAAAAATTATTGAATCCAAATTTTATATGTCTTTTAGTTCTAAGGAATCATATTCTACGAAATATTCTTGAAACTTCAACTTTCAAATAAATAATTGGTTTCTATCTTCCGCCATCAAATTTGATCGACTTATGAAGTTTTAAATAGAAATGTTGAGAACATTCAATATTTTCATTCTTAGGCCAGTCAGTCTTGAGAAATCCTAGGCGTTGATTGGGGTATCAGCTTTGGAATGGTCGATGAGGTGGTTTAAAAGTACCCTTTTTATTGAATAGTGATCTTCAAATATTCATAAATAAGTCAGTTTTAGAGACTGAGTTGACTGAAGTTTATCTCATTTTATATAAAAGCTAAACATTCTTCATTTTTAAAATTCTTTATAGACTCAGGTTACATACTATGTGATTATGTACTTCAATTAGACACCTTTTGTAGATGCATTCGTATTATTACAGTTTTAGTAATTAGCCGTTGGATTTTTAATTGAAAAAATATGTATTTTAAACCATGTTTGTCTGAAATAAAGCTCATTTATTCAATTAATAATATTGTAAAAGACACACAATTTTTTTTTACATTTTCTTTTTCGAAAAAACATTTTATATTTATTTTATTTCATGCAGACATGGGCTGAAAATTACTTTTTTATTTGTTTAATTTGCAATAATAATTTCTTTTTTTAATTTGAAGTTTCTGTCAATCTGATGGTAACATATTGCCAAAAGATAATATTTTCCCTTTCACTCGTAACGTGCTCGTACAAATTAAATTGTATTGTTTTGTGCGAAATACATTGTTGAAAAATATAGTTAAAATATTTCTTTAAAAATAGAAGTTATAATATAATCGTTACAAATAGAAGCTTAAGTTATATTTTAAAGCATTGATATCATTAGAAAGCAAATTTTTTTAATTTTTAATTTGTTGTAAAAATCATCTTTGTGCGATAATATTTTCGGAAGTTATAGCAAAAAAAGTCGAAATTTCGTTTAATTTTAATTAATTCAAATTTTAATTAAAAATTTGAAAAAAGGGCTCCGAGATGCACATTCCCGACCTCCAAGGTATACATGAACCAAATTTGGTAGCTGTGAATCCAACGGTTTGGCCTGTAGAACGCCAGCACACACACACACACACACACACACACACACACACACACACACACAC